>JAECUM010032917.1:0-19666 GCA_016617855.1 Megalonaias nervosa | reverse complement strand
TATATATAGTTATATATATATATATATATATATATATATATATATATATATATATATATATATAGTTACGGATATTTGTATCATCTGTTTTAATTTTATTATAGTTTTATTTTCCTTATTTAGTTTCATGTCATTTATTTTTAAATTCTAAAATTCTGTCGTGGCTAGCACTATTGTAAAGTACTTATACACTACGTTGGACGAATCTCATTCATAAACCAAGGTCGATCCTTAAGGTAATGTCAACACCTATTTAGGTCAAGTACACCACGCATTAATTTAAATGGAGGTCACGTAAACATCACGTGTACTTAGGAGTGCATTCGTCCTGTAGAGCAATTATGCACGTCTTAATTGTTGATTGATTCAATAGTTTGAGAAGGTCATAACATGACTGAGTTATTTCAAAATAATACGATTCAATTGTTCGAGAATCTTTTAGTGAATCGGATTATGTTGATTTGATGAGTATATAGAGACTATATAACGAAAATACATGCACCACGTATTCTATTATTCAGTCTATGCCAGTTCTGTAAGGATCGTTGAGAAGAATATTGCATTACTTATAATATTTGTTCCTTGGATTTAGCAGAGAGGAAATCTTTAAATTAAACAGTCAGTACCTCGTTGATTATGTAATCTTATTCATGGACTTGAATATTCAAACAATTCTATCGGATTGTGTGAAACTTTCAAAGGTTTCAATGATATTCTACGTTCATGGGATTACCTTTAAGTAATATCATTTGGATTTAGAACTGTGATTATTGTGTAGTGCTAGCATGGTAGCACAATAACACATTATAGCCTTCATTCGGAATACCTTTGACCAGTTTCCAGATTAGTGTGGAATTGATAGTACAATTTAGGATAATATTCTAATATTCCATATTCTCGGAAAACACTGACTTATTTTTAATTCTTTCACTTCGTTTTATTTTATATTTTACTTTTAAAAAATTATATTTTGGAAAATTGAATGTTTTAACTGATCTTTACTTTCAGACATTAGATGGGTGTAATATATTAGCTTTAAGTTAGCGCATGTACTGGTCAGATTATTTGGTGTATTGTTGATAAATGTTCCTATTTCGCCTATCCTTAGATTTTGTACGTCTTTAATTGGCATAAAACTGCATGTATATAGTGTATGTCACACATTATCAGATCATCTTATCCTGTCATTTCTGGTGTATATTGACAAGATGTTTTACATCTAAAATAGAGTGTAAAAAATTGATTTTCTTATAACTTCAGCATTTCTTTTATATATGGCACATGCAGAGCTAACTCTTGTTCAAATTTTAATGAACAGACTTAAAATCAAACAGAATGCCACATATTTTAGTTGCTTCGTTCTTATTTATATGTTTAATGCTTGACATGTTGTAGGTATGATTTCGAGTAAACTTCATATAGATTAAGACATATTGGAAATGTGTTGAGACTGAATTTTACTAGAGCCTGTATAACTTTATTCTATATAACCGAACATCACGAGATTTTTTCTTTCTTTTTTTCTGTCTTAATTTAATCTACCCCGTTTCATTTTGTGGCTGATATATGTACATTACGCTGGCTGCATTACTTGTGCGACAAAGAAGAGAAATGGATCTAACACGCCCGAAACGGAGGAGGCGAAAAGACCATGGGAACGTATTCGGTGGATGGCTGGGACTTTGAAAACCCCAAGATCGTGTACGAGTTTAACGGATTCTTATTTCATGGATGTTAGAGCTACTACTGTCAACGGTACGCTAAAAATGAATTTTCACAACTTACCATGGAAGATTTGTACAAGGCCACTTGTCAGCGGCGCTTGAAGTTAGAACAGCAAGGATACCAAGTAGTGGAAATGTGGGAACACGAGTACGATCACCGTTTGAAAACCGATTACGAATTTAAACGCATCATGGAAAGTTAAAAGCTGGTGGACCCTCTGAACCCGCTGGACAGTTTGTACGGAGGACGGACGAATGCCACCTGTTTTCTTTACCATGCCGACGAGGAGATAGGAGAAGAAATCAAATACTTGAGTTCACTGTATCCTTAAGTGTGCAAATATTGTCACTTTCCCGCTGGGCACACGCATTTGCTGACAGAACACATCAACCTGGACAACATTCGACAATACGAAGGATTGATTAAATGTAAAGTTTTGCCTCCCACGAACTTGTACCATCTCGTTTTACCTTACCATTGCCAAGGAAAACTGATGTTTCCCTTGTGCGGTATTGTGCAGAAACGTGCAACCAAGACCAACCTTGTCATCACACCCAGGAAGAACGCGCCTTAACAGGAATGTGTGTAAGCGTGGAATTGTTTAAAGCTCTGGATCTGGAATACCAATTGTTAGAAGTGTATGAAATTTACCACTTTCCCAAGACAGAACAGTACCACAAGGGTGACGAGACTCAGAAAGGCATTTTCGCAGACTACGTGGATGCCTTTTTGAAACTGAAACAAGAAGCCAGTGGCTATCCTTCCTGGTGCCATACTCCCGAAGACGAAGAGAAATTCAAAGAGAAATACTTGGAGCAGGAGGGATCACTTTAGACCACATCGAGAAAAACGAAGTAAGGCGATCATTTTGCCAAAGTGATGTTAAATTGCTTGTTGAGCAAAATGGTACAAGACCGTCTTTACCCAAGACGGAGTATTTGAGAGAACCTTCCCGCTACTTTCAGAGGATTCACGACGAAACCAAATACATGAAATTTGTGGACATCATTCGTGAGGGCTTGATCCTAGTCAATTACGAAGAGGAACTGGACTTTGTACAAGCCGACGAATTTGGAAATGTCGTCATTGCGGCTTACGTGACAGCTCATGCACGCTTAAAATTGTACAAAGCTTCACACCTATTAGGAGATCGTGAGCTGTATTTTGACAAGGACGGTTGCATCTACATTGATCGCCTGGATCACCGACACCCTGACATCGAAGGTGACCGTTTAGGAGCCTGGACGGACGAGCACCCCAACGACAAGATTCTAAGTGCTGCTAGTGTCGATCCCAAAAATTACGGCTACGGATACCGGGACCTCTAAGGAGAAGTACACACCGAATGTAAAGTGAAATGATTGACTCTCAGTTCTCGCACCAGTCAAGTGGTGAACTTTGGGGTATTGAAAGAAACTTTGCAGTCTGGAGAGAATCAAGATTTTAAAGTGACCACCTACTAACCGCGCAAAATTGTACGTTTAGCCACACACCAAATCGTCAGTCGGCCTTTGGAAAAAGTGTTTCAGATCGTGTACCAGAAGCGAGTGCGGCTTCTCAAATACTTCACTTTACCGTACGGACACGTCGATGTTGGTCAGCATATAAAAAAGGGAAAACGTCCAAGACCGATTGTTTATTGTGGCTACCATTGCCAAGCGAGATGAATCGTAACAAACAGACACCTTTCAAGTTCGATGATTCTTAAGTGGAGTGCGATGCAGTGCCTTGGGATGTCAGGGAAGCCGTACTCTGTGACCTCGGCGATTCAGTACCACATCATGGGAACATTGGTACTACTACTACAATGCCTACCATGGAAAGTGATGTTGTGAATGTCAAACCTGACGGATACTAAAGCGATGCCACTCGTTATCGTGGACTATTTACTGGTTTTCATGGTTAGTGTCATCCTCCACGTGAAATCATGCGGCTACCACCCTACCGATGTCATCTATGCCTGAGGAAACTACTGTGGGTTTCTCCGTGCCCTCATCGACATGAGCCTGTGAAAAAAGAATATTCGTTCCCTGTGCGTTTGTCTGAATACTGCGACTTTGAAAGTTGTTTTCAAACCTTCCAAGGAAAGTGGCCTAAACATCTGGGAGGACCTACCCCCGAAGACTTAGCCAGAGCTGGATTTATCTTCTTGGGCGAAGATGATACAGTAAAGCGCTTCAGTTGCGGTGTTTCACTTCACGAGTGGGAGGATAAAGATTCCGCTTACTTTGATGGTCACCGCACTGTCACTACCTACCTTTAGTGGGACGACCTCAGTAATCTCTTGATGGATACTTTACAAGAGAGCATTTGTTGTGGAGCTGAGAGAACGCATTTACAGATAGTTTGTCAAAATACAAGTTAAACGCAAAGAACAAATGCATCTGTTACGTCACCAATATTGAAACCACTGGTACCTGAATGCTGTTAAGAGGACTGATTCATTTGAAAGCGTTCCAATGGTCAGACATTGCTCAAGTACCCAAGGGTCAGAAGACTTTGCTTGCTATTGATTCTGCTTACATAGTATACAAACGACAACGAATTCCAGAGGTAGACTTGAAGGATTACAAAAATCTTTTTCTCGATCAAATTTTGTCAGTAGAGAAAACTTCTGTGCGGTGTGTGGTGTGTGAATTAATTTTTAAACTATCTGGATACATCGACGGAGTACGATCAGTTCTGTACAAAACGTACACTCATTATCTCCGACAAAAAGAGGCATAAAACCTTGCTATCATGCCACGACCTTTATCATTAGTGATAGAACAATTGCCGTGGAAAGATATTAATGACAGTATTCATACTGTGGAGGATTACCAAAACGTTTTACGAGAACTGTATCCAACGAATTTGGGTCGTCGTGTGGTGTGTATCTTAGTGACTTCCTTCCTGCGATTTCATTTACCAGCAGATTCCTTGTGGGCGCTTTACGATCTGTACCTCACAGTACCTTTAAATGTACACGACAGACTCATTCTGTTAAATGCCTTGCGATTACATCTTGATACTTCTCAACCTCTACGGGAAAAAAAGATTCGCCAACTTTTAGTCACTGAAGATGTTTACGAAGATTTGTGTGTAGCTTGTGACTTACACCCTCACTGGCCAGATGTAGGTGACTGAAAAAGTTTTGGTTTCGAGGCTTGGATAAAAGAAGCAGCATACTATGCCCAAGATTTGTGATCATAAATTCAAACGTTCAGTGAATAACCCGACACCGAGGAAATCCACTCCATTTAGGTCAGGACAGGACCATCGTTGACGTGGACATCCCCAAAAGGCCATTCCGGGAGGACTCCTGTGTGACTTTGCCAAGTGTAGAACCTCTAAGAACATTATCCAGTGTCCCTAAGACACCACACCTTCGTCACCAAAAATACTGTACAGTGACTTGTTTATATTCCACTTTATCGATTTGATGTGCATTTTATCGATGTACTTTATCATTTGGCTTTTATGTAATTTTGTCTTTCGTGTTCAGTTTTAATATTGTTTTGAAATAAACGTGTCCTAAAAAATGTATACAAACTCATGTCTTGTCTGTCTTCGTGTAAAAAGTGACATTCCCTTCGCTATGGCTACCTCAGCTGTCTCTGTTCCCTCTTCCACCACTTTCAAACTCATCGACGAAAACTTAGATCGTGCTAGCTGGGAGGCTTTGTATCTTCGTTATTCCTTTAGCATGTTAATTGCTGGACCGAGAGGTTCAGGCAAGACCGAATTTGTAGAACATAAAAATCATTTGATTGATCATGCACCTCAACGTATCGTGTGGTGTTACAAAGAGTGGCAATCGGCGTACAGCCTCTTGCGAGAAAGTCAAGGCGATTCCATCGTGTTTGTGGAAGGCGTTCATGTTGTAGATGACAGTATCGTATCTGACCCCGGTCAAACTCATCTGGCCGTCTTCGACGACATGTTAGGAGAAGACGAAGAAGAAATTAAACTGTGGTTTACGCTCAAAGGGCATCATCGTAATGCAAGTGTCATTTACATTACCCAAAATTTGTTTCAACGAAGTAAAGCCCATCGCACTATCAGTCTCAATGCTCATTACGTGGTCTTGTTTAAAAGCCCTAGAGATAAATCGCAAGTACAAGTGTTAGCCAAACAGTTAGGAACGCCTTGGCTGACTCATGTGTACGACGATGCCACTCAAACCACTGACGCCTATTTACTCGTGGATTTCAAACCCACTACCCCTGATTATTTGCGATTTCATACCCATCTGTTCCACCACTTGCGCCAAGACGGAGGGCCTGTCGTGCACACGTCACCGTCGACTTAAAAATAATCTATAAAATACTCGGACACTTTTAGTATGTCTCACACATCGTCAAAATGACATCCCGTCAGTTTAATCTTCCCGTCAAATTGATTAGTGCCTTGTACTGCATCAGTCACGAAAAATACCCACAAATACGTGCTCGTGTATTAGAACCCAATCCCAGAGAAGTCTTACGATGGTTTACGGTGACAGCACGTCAATTACTGCAAGGCATCATTCACATTCCACATCAAACCAAACGCTTTTTTGAAAGAAACAAAGTAGCCTTGACGCAACTGGCAGATCCCCGCATCGACACTCAAACCAAAGAGCAAATAATTTTGAAACCTGTATGTAGCGGCTCTCTAGGAGGTGTCATCATTCGTTCCCTCTTAAAATGGGATCCCAATGCCCCCAAAGTCATCCCCAAGAACAAAGCCACTCCCCGATCCACAAGTGCCCAGAAGAAAAAGAGTAGTAGTGTTAAGACCAGGTCACTGCCCCAGAAAAATAAAAGTCCCCTGAAAAGACCCCAGAAATCAGCTTTTACCCGCAAGAGAAGCACTTCGGCCAGGACGCAACCTTATATATCCAAACCACGACATGCATCAACAGTGACCGCGACTCCAGTAGCCTCAGGTTCTTCCACTTATCCGTTCCTGCTGATGCCAACCAAACACTATTTAAAATGCGTCTTTCCTAATTTGATGAAACAATGGAAACGAGTGTCCACAGGAACTTCTCCTCCAGCGGTGACTCCCTTCCCCTCTTTAACTGTGGCGGCAGCTGCTAACAAAGTTCTCTCCCCCAAAATCAAAGTCCAAGAGAGATCGGGCATGTTACAGAGTTTACCGGATTTATCCAAGTAAGAACTGACCCGATTTAGTCCGCTGCGAACCCCTCCACGACGCATGATGCCTGTCATGAAAATGATCACACGGACCGACAATCAGTGGCGACGCATTCCACTATAAAAAAAAAGACCTGGGGCAAACGATAGGTATCAGTGTTTTTGTGCTCCTAAACATCAAAAGATGTCATCTAAAACAAGTGCACACTACCACTGTTATGTGACTAGACTCGTACAAAGTAACAAAGAAAAGAGTGAAGCCAACAAGCTTTGTAAATTTAACAAAATAATTTATTTCCCTAGAAAACAAGATTAAAATATGAAAAAGAACTTACGGTTTGTGTATATAATCCAAAAATTAATCATAGAATTTATAAAGATAAGTCCTATCACTAAAAAGTTCTAATTGAATCCAAGTTCGAATCTCGATGAAGTTCCAATATGGAAGGCGATGACGTCCTCTATAACCAGTTTGTGCTGATGTGTCAACAGTTCCTTGTTGAGTCACCAAGAATATAATTCCGGATTTAAAATTCCGAATAATTTTAGTAAGTGTCTTTGTCAAAGAATTTTGATGAAAAAGAGTGTTTTCAAGGGTGAATAAATTATTTGAAATAAAAGAAAACCTCAATTCAAATGGCAACAACAGGAACACCTTTCAGCCTCAAGGTATTGTTTACAACTGACTCAGAAACACTGAGACTGAGAATTAAACCCCAACTAAAAACGCAATTTCAGACCCGCGTGATGGGTCACGTGATCACTAACTTCGAACAGCGCAGTAAAGAAAAATATGTCAATTAGCTCGTAGGCTAATATAGCCTTAGCTAGGAATATGATTCCCACACTGGAAATGATTTTAAAAATAAAACGTTGTTTATTTAGACTAACACGCAGGCCAAGTATGACCTTGGTTGCGACCAATGATTTTCACTCTGAGTTTATCAAATCTTTGAGGCAAGGCCAGCTAAAAATACAATGAAGCAATACTTTTGCGTTCTAATCAGGCTAAAAGAACTCAACTGACTTTGCTGGGAAAAATGTCAAATCCATTAAAATTATTATCATTACAATAAAATGTAATGAAACAAAAATATAATAAAAAGAAATTTAAAATTAACACACAAATACTTTTATTACATATACGTAACAACCACAATCATCGCTCTTCTGTCCAAAAGGGAAAAAGAAAAGGACAGTCTCGTCGTTTGACCCCGCATCCGAAGAAACGTATTGCCAAGCATCGACGTCTACACTAAAAAAAGAACCCATCGTCCAAAGAAACAGAGGAGCACCCAAAGGGGATGATTGTTGGCGATATAGAAAAAGTCGTCACATTTTTGACAAAGCGATAGTCAAAGAGTTCGTCAAAAAGACTTTTGACAAACCCATCCGCCTACTCCAAAATATAAGATAAAAGGGTGTATGCCAAGTCATCGACGTCAGTATATTTTTATGTGTGCTCCGGAACAAACTAAGATGTTATCCCCCCCCCCAGATGTCATCCCTCCTCTACCCCCAAAGGAAAGAAAAAGAAAGGACTACCTCCTCGTTGAGCCAAACATTGGGATGTGTTGTCCTTCCTGTCCATAGCCAATCTACCCATGCGAAAACAAATCATTTAAAAAGCCTCGAAAGATATCATCGATACAGTGTGCGAATGTAGCATGAATGTCTTGAAAGGAACGATACCTTTTTCTCAAGATCAGAAAGAATACTTAGCCAAGCGTAGACACGTTCTTCTCCAAATGGTCCAAAAGAAAATACCCATCCGTCAAAAGAAAACGATATTGGTACAACGCGGTGAATTTGTGCACCTGTTATTAACACCCATACTAAAAGCCACATTGGCACCGCTGATTACAGGGCTTGTATGAGCTAGTGCTTCACAAATGGCTCAAAGATAAAATGGATCGAAAGGATAAAAGGTGTCTCTGGGGTGAAAAGATCTCAGATGTGACTTTTGGAATCTGGATGAAGCACGAAAACTGACTTTAATGCCTTACAAACGATGGATGGAATTCCATCGTTGGCAAGAACAACGGACCCCGCATTTACCTCCCAATCCTCATTTGACCGAGATGTCCCAGTAACAACACAAATTGCAATCGTTGATGGATTGCAGCGATTTGTCAGAAACGGAAACATCGTAACGATATGGTCAAGTGTTGCAACTCTTTCACCAGAAAGCTTTAGACGAAACAGCTCGACCGACTTTGTAAGATTTAAAGACCCTGATGAAAAGTCCATCACCACCACCACGACAACCCCCGGTGACCAAGACAGAAGAAAGAGAAGAAGAGTTTCAATCTCCACCAGAAAAAGTACGCAAGTTAACACCACCAACGTCCAAAATTGGTTGGATTAAAAAGATGATGGCAACCCCTTCTTCCTCAGAAGAGAAAAGGAGGGTGAAGACAGAAGTTAAACAAGATCTGATTATCTCTGTTCAGACATCGTCCTCGACACCTAATGCTCGTTGGTCACGTAAAGCATTACAATCCAAGAAAATACCACACGAAGAAAAGAGTAGCATCCGTGAACAGTGGATGACTTATTAAAAAATCTCCTGATGGACAATTTGTTTAGCCAGCATTTACTATCATCCATCCCATCCTGCGGGATACGGAGGAGTTCAGAAAATGTATCGTGCTGCCAAAACCCGACTGAAAAGTGACCGTTTACCTGAAGTGCAATGATGGTTACAAGACCAAGCCACGTATATCTTACACAAACCCATTCGGCGAAAATTTTCCAGAAATAGCACCCGAGTGTGGGGCATCGATCATCAATGGCAAGCCGATTAGCCGATGTCTCTCATTTGGCCACCTACAATCGTGGCTGCAAATATTTGTTTTGTGTCATAGACGTTTTTCCAAATTTGCCTGGGTCATGCCATTGACTTCCAAATCGAGCACTGAGTTAGTGCGAGCCCTAACATTGGTGTTGAAACAAAGTGGTTGTCACCCTCTTCGATGGCAAACTGAGAAAGGCACCGATTTTCTGAACCAAGCTTTCCAAAATTAATTAAAGAAACGAGACATTCATTTTTTCACCACCGAGAATGCAGAAACCAAAGCCAGCATCGTGAAACGTTTTCAACGCAACTTGAAAGAACTCATGTGGAAATATTGTATGCATCAACACACTCTCAAGTACATCGACGTCTTACCACACCGGGTCAAAGAGTACAACCAATCTTATCATCCGAGCATCGGATGTGCCCCCCAAGAAGTGACTCCCGACAACGAAGTGACCGTCTTTGAGCGCCTCTTGGGTACGTCCCCGGCTGTAACTGTCCCCAAGTAAGGTGGAGTGTTGACGGCGGGAGACTGGGTGCTCATTGGCAAAACCAAACGCACTTTCGACAAAGGTTACTTACCCAACTGGACCACCGAATTGTTTCGTGTCACTGGACGAGTGCGTGGCCGTCATCTTGCCTTCTATAAATTGGAAGACATGAACGGGGAAGTGTTAAAAGGAACTTTTTACTTGCCCGAGTTACAACGCGTGACCAAAGTTTAAGACGGAGTGAACGATATCGAAAGCATTCTCGATCGAAGAACCCGTAAAGTGGGAAAACGTCGTGTCAAAGAAATCAAGGTACATTAGAAGGGAGATCCGACGAGTTTTGACTCTTGGATATACGCTTCGCAAGTCATCGACTATAAAATGAAGTGATCATCATGCCCTTCAACACAGCCTCAACCACGACAGTGACCACTCATTCACCGAGTTCTTCTCTGCAAGATCTACAAAAACAACCCTTGTTGGTGTGGTGTGGAGAAAATGTGCCTCAAACGCAAATCGCCTTTTACAGCAAAATCTTTGTGGTGTATTGTGTCATTGTTGCTGCCATTGCCAATTTGAGTTTGCAACAAGGAGACAAACAGTTGTGGACCATTTTCCTGAGAAGTTGCATCGGTTACCTTCTCCCCAATCCTTTTCTGAAACAATCTAACGGTAACAACGGGAGCCTTGCGCCGAACGTCAGTCACCCTCCCAGCAGTCACCACCAAAACAACAACAATCCTCTTTTAGACACTCCTCTGACCTCCAGTGACCCCTCGGACAGGAAAACTCTGGAATTATGAATAACCAATTTTACTTAACTTTACCCAGTGACAGTTCCATGGATGTGTTTCTCCACAATACTTTGTGCTGTTTCACAGCCAAATTACTTCAGGCCATCCAATTGGATCACGAAGCCCATTGGGAAGTGGCTTTGGTCGAAATGATTTACCCAACACAAATCAAAAACATCACTGAAAATCAAAACACTTTTGTGGTCAAAGTTCTGAACTAACAAGTGCAACAATACTTGAATGAAAACGAAACTGTAGATGCCTCTATGAAACGACAAGTGTCCGCCGATACTCCAGGGTACATCTGTATGTTGAAAATTGCCACAGACTATTATTTTAGCGGTCAACGTCTGGTGGACACGATTGCTTCCAAAATGTCAATGCACTGTTTGGCAAAGCATTGGACAAAACCAAACGAAGTGTCACCGTCAAGTACCATAAAGTGGTTTGTCGCCTACTGATGAAATTTTCGGATGCCAAAACGTTGGCCATTATATTTTGTCCTGAATTCTTTGACATTTTGCGCGTAGACCTCAAGAAGGTCAAGGGTAACAACATGCCACCCATCACCAACATCTTGAATTGTGTTGAGTTTTTTCGATTCCCTGTAAAAATGAACCAAGGACTAAATCTGATCTTTGTGTACTCTAATGTGGTGGAGTACAACGTGGTGGGACACACATCCGCACCGTTACTGCTACTTATTCCTTTCAAAGTGGATTGTGCCACAACCAATGACGAGGAAGGTGGAAACATCTATCACGTTCACCGCAAATATGTACATCCTCACTATTTAACCGTCAGTATGTCTTATTTCGACAGTGTCAACTTTGCTATAAAAGGAGAACTGGAACAAAATATTCTATTCACCAATGGGAAAGTTACAGTGAAATTCCATTTTCGAAAACGATTCTCTAACGACTTGTAAGTCACGTATCCTGTGTACCGAGGAGTCGCTCGACAGCGAGGACATGGTTTAGGAGATATACTGAAATCGCAGTTTCGTTCGGTGGCCCCCATTTTGAAATCAATGGTGACGGGAGGATTGCACGCATTGAAAGATGCCGCTTTGACGCAAGGCGAAGAATTTCTCCAAAATTTCATCATCGACAATCAAAATCCCAACGAAGCCTTTTTGAGAGCAAGCAAGAACGTCTTGCTTCAAACTGGCAAAGACATTTGAGCCAACGAGAAACTCCTATAAATGCCTTGGACGCTGCCCAGTCAGGAATTCCTGCTTCCCTGACACCACATCAAGGAGAAGGCAGAAACAGACGACACGAAGACACCCCTCCAGAAAACTTCGCACACCCAGAGCTGGAAAGACCTAGAAAAGAAGAACCGTCCGCGAATTAGACGTTTTTGATTATTAAATAACAGAGAGAAAAAATTACGCACCGAGAGTCTTGTGAATGTTCCAAGTCGGAACTGGATCTGTTTGCTATGCCACCAGCTATGATGACGATGAAAAAATCCCAATGGGTAGAATTTCATCCCATTTCCTCTCTGACAACCTCAGCCCACATCGAATTTGAAATCAAAGGACAGCCCGAAGATTACATCGATCTGAATAGCAGTTACTTGTACCTGAGAATCAAAGTGATCAAAACGGTGGACGCCGATGCTAGAGTAGCTCCCGTCAACAATTTCATGCATTCCTTATTCAGCGAAGTGGATTTGTACTTGAACAACAAACTAGTCAGCAGCAGCATGGATATTTACCCTTACCGAGCCTACCTGGAAAATATCTTGACGTACGGAAAAGAGGCCAAGAAGACTCATCTGGATGCTTGCGTGGTATGGAAACCTCACACGGCAGGCGAGGACAAGTTTAACGAAACAGTCCTAAAAGCAGCTGACGATCCTCACAATGTGGGCATTAACGACCGTCGAAAGAAAATCCTACAAGGACGTAGTTTAGAACTGATGGATCGTTTGCATTTGGACATGTGGTTGCAAGAAAAGTATTTGCTGAACAGAGTGGATATCCACATGAGACAGAATTGTAGTAGTACTGTTTTTCATTTGATGGCCAATGCCAACGAGTACAAAACCATCATCCAAGAAGCCAGACTCTACTTGCGACGCGTGGAAGTGTTACCTAAAGTTGGAAACAACATCAGCCACACTTTGAGCAGAACGACCGCCAAGTATCCGATACGACGAGTGAAAGTGAAAACTTTCACCATTGTTGCTGGACTCCGATCCAAGATCAAAGATCATCTGTTCCAAGGACAGTTACCCAAAGGTTTAATCGTTGGTATCGTTAGCAACGAAGCCCTCAACGGAGCCGTCACTGCCAAGAACAACACTGAATTGGGAGCAAGATCGGAGTAGGAGGTGCGGGTGTGGTGCCCGACCTGGGAGGTGACAGCATTAACCAGGTGCATTTGGAGTTAGAATAAACAGCCCTTCTCCGGGCTAACCAGATCTATAAAAAAGAAAGTCTGATCAAGTTGCCAACATATAATTATATATGCGTGCATGTGTGCGTGCGTACGTTTGTGTGTGTGTTTGTTTTTTTGTGTGTGTGCGTACGTTTGTGTGTATGTTTGTTTTTGTGTGTATGTGCGCGCGTACGTTTGTGTGTGTGTGTGTGTGTGTGTGTGTGTGTGTTTGTGTGTGTGAGTATGTGTGTGCGCATACGTTTGTGTGTGTATTTGTTTTTTCTTTAACAAAAAACCCTTGTACCTGCACAAAATAATAGTGTTTGTGTGTTTGTGTGTATGTGTGTGCTCGTACGTTTCCGTGTTAATGTGTGTTTGTTTTTTCTTAACTAACAAACTTATTTCTAAACACAAAAAATAGTGCTTGTGTGTTTGTGTGTGTGTGTGTGTTGGTGTGTTGGTGTGTGTGTGCTTATGTTTGTGTGTGTGTGTGTTTGTTTTTTCCTTAACAAAACACATTTATCCCTAAACAGAAAAAGTTTGGCATTAGTGTGTTGTTTTGTATAAAGCTTTATTTTAGGTTAGCACACATATCACTGTGAATTGTTTGGTAGGTGATATGGGTAGTTGGTGAGAGGGGATGTATTCCTTCACGTCTGTGCTTGAGACATATAAAGCGTAGCATTCGTCTTACAGCCCATCGTTCAAAATCAATCAGTCAGCAGCGAAGAGAGCAGTATCAAACACGCATCAAAGGAGATAGCGATGGAGCAATAAAACAATGGCACTTTGGAGTCAGGATGCTCTCCCAATGCTATCAACATGCCTACCAGAACTACACCCTAAATGATCAGATTGATGCGGCGACACACCTGACGGCACTGCACAGTTACCGGGAGTTTCCTGAAGGAACTGGACAAGACCCACGTACGGCGCAAAAAGTTAAAGAGGCAGAAGATCGCAGAGGATTCAGTTAACTGCCAAACAGCCCTTTTTAGGGCTACGAAAATTTTCTCTTATTTAAGGGACTCCATTTTGGCTAGGAATCCCAATTATTACAATCCATCACTTTCACTTGATCCTTTTCGATCCACCGTTCTAAATTCAAACCGAATGCCTAATATTGACTCAACTAAATTATGTCGCTCAGACATACTAGCTATTAAAAATTGCTAGGGATTTATGTGAATGTAGACTTTGAACTAGAAAAATTTGATTGTTACGTGATAGGAAAATTTGAAACTTATTTTATATGGCTAATTGCAGAGGTGGCTTACACACTATTGGTTTAAGGAAATGACCATTAGTATAACTGGTCCAAATTGGAATAAATACGGACCGGCGATTTGAAGCGTACACGACGTCCATGGATTCGCTTTGCGCCGGATGCTGAGAGACCCTTTCCTCTTTTGCCTTACTCGGCCTCCTGTACATGGATGGAGTGTGGAACGATTTCCACCCGTCCAAACACCAGGTGCCCGAATGAGACGTCATAGTCGCCAACCAATGGCGATGGACGTCTCTTATTGCTTGGTTGACACCTGGTGGTAATAGACTGTAACTTTAAATAAGCTTGAGTGTGTATTGAGTCTATTCCCTCTCAATCAATGGCCCCTAGCTGGTGTTATTTGGCTGCACCAATATTCAGTCGATTCGCCAGCTAGTTTAAACGAACATCATGGTTCAATTTAGCAGTCATCTGTGAGGATATTAAAGCCTGGGGGGTGTGGCACTTTTTCCTTCCCCCTTGTAATTTAACAGTATGCCATGCATTCATTAACCAGAGGCACATGCATAGTATGTGCGCATGCCTCTATAATTCAAAACAACAACAACAACTTACAGCCCACACAGGCAAATCAACAGATTACTTAGAATACAAATCTAAGGAAAAACAAACCAAGTTAGTAATCCGCAACGCAAAGGAAACAACATGGCATGAATACTGTTCTACCATTGACCTCAAAAAATGCAATTACAAGCGAGTCTGGAACCAAATAAAATCCATGAAAGGCAAAGCTACATACAGCATGTCCAATATCCAAGGAATGGTAACTAATAAAGAAAAGGCAAACCATCTGGCAAACTATTGTGCAGGCATGATCAGTAATAATAATCATTCAGCTCATTTCCAAGCACATCGGAAAATGGTAGAACAAAAACACCCTCATTTCTATACAGACCTGGATACCAAATACAGCCCGCTCAATGCTGATTTTTCTATTGATGAATGGAAAATAGCTATTAGGGATACAAAATTCAACCTCACCAAGAGAGGATAATCTAGGATACGAAATATACAAAAACATCCCTCCAAATATTGAAAGCAGCTTATTAAATCTAATAAATCAATCATGGAAAACAGGACATATCCCTATTAAATGGAAACAAGCAATAGTCATCCCAATTCCAAAAGCCGGAAAGGACTCCACAGAAATATCATCATACAGACCAATCTCACTCACTGACACTATAAGCAAGGTGATGGATACTATGCTCAACAACAGATCGAAACATCATCTGGAAAGCAACAACCTGATCCCCCAAAACCAAAGCGGCTTCCGTAACAAAAGATCCACCTTAGACCAACAAGTGAGGCTTGAATCTAGCATTAAACTAGCATTTAATGCTAAACGAAAATGCGATTATTCTTTACCTAGAGAAAGACTTTGACCTAGTTTGGACTGACGGACTTATCGCCAAATTAAATCATCACGGGATAAATGGTCGTATGCATAAATGGATCCATAATTTTCTAAATGGAAGACAGATCGAAACCAGAATAGGGGACCAGTATTCCGAAATTTATGAACTCGAGAACGGTACCCCGCAAGGAAGTGTCCTAAGCCCAACCCTTTTCAACATTATGGTCAACGACCTAGAACATGCTGTCGACCTTAAAAAAATCGACTTATCGCAGTTTGCTGACGACAGCGGCATATGGAAAGCAGATAATCCAACCAGCCAACAACTCATCCTTGATCTACAAACCAATTTAACAAACACTGGCAAATGGGCATATAGATGGGGATTTAAACTATCAAAAGGGAAAATAACAGGAGTTTTATTCTCCCCTAAACCTAGGTACATGATACCCCCCCCCCACTCTATACATACAAGGCGAAATTATCAAATTTGAGAAAGTAGCAAACTTTTGGGGCTTGTACTTTGATCAACATCTTACATGGAAATATCACGTTACAGAACTAGTCCGGATCTGTAGTGGTGACCTTAATCTCCTTAAAAACATTAAAGGTGTGAAATGGGGAGCTGATCAGGACACACTTTTGATGCTCTACAGGGCCTTAATTAGATCAAAACTGGACTACGGGTGCCAGATTTACAAACCCTCCTTAAACAATTGGACATAATCCAAACCAAAGCGTTAATAATATTTACAGGCTCCCTACCAAACACATCCAAAGAAGAAATGCAACTCCTCACAGGTGAGACACCACTCGCATTGAGAAGAGAAGAGTTGATATTAAGATATGCAGTGAGAGTCTCAGTACATGATCCATCACACCCCACGAGAGACATCATCAATAGATGCAATGTCCCATTCAGTAAGAAACTTGTTCCGAACCCACCATCGGCAAAGAAGATACATCAATTAAGTAAAGAACTAAATATAGAAGAACTCCAAACGGAAACCACCAAATATCCAGACTCTACCCCTTGGACATGCCAAAAACCCACCATTAATCTCCAAGCGGAAACCTTTGGCTCTAAACTAGACCGCCCGCTAGAGATAAGATCCAAAGCGTTAACAATAATCGACACCAAGTACAAAGATTATATCAAACTTTACACCGATGGATCAAAAACAAACAACCCAGACAAAACCGCTGCTGCCCTTACCATACCGGAGATAAATGAAGAACATGGATCAAGACTACCTGATAACTGCTCTATATACACAGCAGAATTCTGGGCTATATTAGAAGCAATCAAATTGGCAGACAATCGTAAGTTCCCCAAAAAGCTAATAATTAGCGATTCGCTTAGCGTTTTATACTCCCTGGAAACCGGAAATACAACTGGAAGGGAAACTTTCTTTAAAGAAACAAGATTAGCAGCAGTAGAGCTGAACAGACCACTTGGCTGAAACCTTATTTATAAAAAATAAGGCTCCTACAGGAGGCTGAAAAAAAAAGGTCAATAACATAAACCGAACCTCTTAACTTTTATTATTACCATATAGTTTGAAAAACGGATAATAAATCGTTTGGGTTAGCTCATTTCCGTTACTTTTTGTTGACGTATTTTTTTTTTAGATTTTTATGCGATTTCGTTTACTCGCGGGTCACTCAATTATTTGTCGTTCAGCTCTACTGCTGCTATGAATTTTATCCAAAAATTATATCAAGTCCGTTGCGATATCTTGACCTTGGATCGTGTAAATTTATCGTCACAAAACCAAAGGGAGCAGCTTGTGCTTTTGAAAAGAAATTTTTAAATTTGTTCATGTCCATGTCGCCTGAACACCAAGTATAATAAATATTTTGCAGCGTATGATTATCTACGCCGTTGAACACAACTAAAACGTTACAATTATCTCTGATTACTTTTGGAATTTGTGTATAACGCTGTGTAACATAAATCACGTCTGTGATTTTATGTCTACCTCGTGAAAATATTCTAGCTGGATTTGATTGTTTGTCCAGCATAACATCATCATACACTACTAAATTATTAATGAATCCATCCAGATCATCTACGGATGGCGCTTCATCAATATCAGTAATAAAGTCTATGACATTGTCTCCATGTAACGATTTTGCGTTTTCATTAAAATCTTTAAGTACTTCGTAACATCGCTGATCATCTACAGATGGCGCTACTAAATACAATTTATCCCACTTCAACCATCTCATTATTAGATTAAGTAATAATTGCGTTTTTCCACTTCCCGATGGGCCTATTATAATCATTCTGATAGAATTCGGAAGCGCTGGATGGTGTTTTACTGGTTCTTGTTTTCGTGTCGCAGAAAAGTCAATTATATCCATATAATAAATAATATGATTCTATATTGTGTTCGATGCAGAGCACCTACCGATACTACTGAATTAAAGACAATAACAACAAGAAATAAAAGACGTGCACTTACAGGCAAGTGTGTGAAATGTGGCACCAAGAAATATAAATTTATTCCAACAAAGACAGGTGGTGATATCGCTGCTTCGTTAGGAAAATTACCAGGAACTCCATGGGCTAAATATCCCGGTGAGAAACATTTACCCCGATATAATTATTGTGGTCCAGGAACTCGACTTGATATCAGACTCGATAACCAAGATCAACCAAAACCAGGAGAGTATCCAGTAAATAAGATTGATCAAGCGTGTTACGTTCATGATGTCGCGTATAAAAGTAAGGATTTGCAACAACGACATCTTGCGGATGTGAAATTGATTCACGCATTAAATTCTATACCTAATAAATCTCTCAAAGAAAAATTAGCTAGTTTCCTAGTAAAAACTGCTATGAAAGGTAAACTGGTGTTAGGGGCTGGCAATTAATTATATAACTATCATAATGGAATCTGTTTATTATTCCCCGAGAGGATTCTGGAGAGGTAAGGCAGCAATTAGTAAACTCGCTGAAGCAGCAAAAGTTTCACGTAATGTCGCTGCATCATGGTTAGCACGACAGGCAATATGGCAAATCTTCCTAAGTCCACCTAAAAGAATTCAGTATGCGCATTTTGATGTTAGCGTTCCTAATGAAGTTCATCAAGCAGATATTTTGTTTTACCACACGATACCATTAAAACACGTGGACGAAAATCACGCACGACAAATACGCGTTAACTGTCGTTGATGTTGCGAGTAGATATAAAGAAGCGGAGCCATTATCAACAAAGACAACATCTGAAGTTGCATCTGCGTTTGAGCGATGGCCACGGTTATTACAAGTTGATCCTGGTAAAGAATTTCTTGGAGTAGTATCATCGTTGATGAAGAAACATAACGTTAAAATCAGACGAGGACATACTGAAATTCATCGTGATCAGGCAATTGTTGAACGATTTAATAGAACACTTGCTGAACGGTTATTCGGATACCAATATGCAAAGGAAATATCTACTGACCTCAAAGATAGATCTCATGAATGGGTTGCAAGATTACCGAGTGTGATATCTGCGTTGAATAATGAAATTACTCGTGCAACTTCCATGAAACCTTCTAATGCGATCAAAAAATATATATATACCAATACGACGTGAATCTTTCTCTCAACCAGTATTAGGTAATGTTACAGTTAGATATTTATATGAACCTGGCGAACTTGAAGGTGGTAAAAAGAGAGCAACCGATCCTATCTGGAGCGTGACTACACATAA
>JAECUM010032916.1:0-22996 GCA_016617855.1 Megalonaias nervosa | reverse complement strand
AACAAATGAACTGAATTCATTTAAATGTTGCATGCATTGATAGGTGAGAAAATGTCTGAGTTCTTATAGTTCTGTTAAGATTGTTCTTATCAGGTACAGATTCATATACAAACCTGATTATAATAATCTTTGTACAGTAGTTCTGATGAAATGATTTAATATGAAACAAACAATATCATGTGAGCACATGTGTAATGTATACCAGTACTACATGGCTTTAGTCATTATATTTTCATCAACTTGGGATGTCCAGTTTTGGATGTCTGACGATGCATCTGAATTTGGAGTTGTGACCATGCATCTGAATTTGGTGTAATGACCATATGTCTGAATTTGGAGTTGCCTAGTACTACCCCTCCCCTAATCTCAAATGGCTCCCAAACTAAAAAAACAGGGACTGATAAGAGTAAGGCTGACCTGTGAACTTTATTACAACTCTATGGTTTTAAATTAAGTAATAGAAAAGAGTGAGAAGTAACAAGCTTTGTAAAATTCAACAAATAATTTATTTTCCTAGAATACAAAGTGAAAATGTTAAAAAAGAACTTATGGTATTGCAAATTAAATCCCAAATAATCCTAGAATTACAGACACAAGTCCTAATAATTAAAGTTCTGAATAAACTTTAGTGGAAATCCAAATTAAATCCAATGCTGAAAGTGTTTATGTGCCTGTCATGGTCTGTATAATGCTGATGTGCCAAGTCTTTTGATGGATCACAATAATACAATCCAAGTAATACATCTTTATTTGAAATTTCAGTATAAATTGAAGTCTCTATTTCCAAGACTGTTATATTTGAAGAGCACTTTGTATTTTCTGAGAAGAATCACTTGAATTGAATAATTTGAATAAATAAAATTCCAGCCCAAATGAATTTCTAGTCATAACAATAACAACTGATTCTGCTAAGATCTTAAAGCAAGAGTCACTAATTTTCAAATAAAAAAGATTTATATTTTAAATTGAGACATAAAATAAGACCCCAGATAAGGGTCAAAAGTACATTGTTCTAGAAGGATCTTAGCTATAATTAGAAAGTCGGTTGCCAAAATCTCATTAAAACATATGAAAATCAGTAGTCTAACTATAAAAAATACATTGTCCTTGACTCAGCTTAAGATAATGATCCTCATGCAGAGAAAAAAAATTGTTTACCAAAACTGTCACTGATTTTGGACAAGCTAATAGATAGAATGTTTCATTACCTACAGCATATAATGAAATAAAAAATAATAATAAAACTAACAAACAAACAATGTAAATTAAATATACATAACAACTTGCATATATATTTTAAACTCACCTGTTGGACAGCAGGCTGGTTTTGCTGGAAGAATGTTAAACTTTGTGGCCATTTTGCAATGGTCAACTTTGAACTCTGCAATGGAAAGAAAAACAGAAGAGAATCTGAGGAATTGTAAGCAATTTCTGATGTAAATATATTCCTGTCTTTCCAATATACAATCTACCATTATGATGCAAATGAGTCTATTTGTTGAAGTAAATATATTCCTGTCTTTCTAACATACACTCTATCCCTAGGATGGAGATGAGCCTATAGTCAAAAGAAGTAAAAAAACAGAATTGTTTGCACTATTGAATCATTCAATGCATTAAGTCACTATTGAGTCATACAATGCATTAAATCACTATTGAGTCATACAATGCATTAAGTCACTATTGAGTCGTTCAATGCATTAAGTCACTATTGAGTCATTCAATGCATTAAGTCACTATTGAGTCATACAATGCATTAAGACACTATTGAGTCATACAATGCATTAAGTCACTATTGAGTCATACAATGCATTAAGTCACTATTGAGTCACACAATGCATTAAGTCACTATTGAGTCATTCACTGCATTAAGTCACTATTGAGTCATACAATACATTAAGCTACAAGACAAAAAATGGCAAGAACAAAAATGTGTAAAGCACATATCACTTTACTCTTCCACTTTTTCCCATCCAGCCACCAGTCTGTGCCCCAGGGACATGAGACAGCAGGGTAATGAAACATGCAGGAGTCAAATTCAGCTCTACATGTGAACTGTCTTTTCATTTCCAGTAAATGTATATGAATAATAAAAGTAAAAATGTCAGACTTTTTATGTGATGACCAAGGGGCTAAGTCTCCACTGGTAAGAACAGACCCAGGGGCAAAATCTCCACTAGTAATAATATACCCAGGGGCAAAGTTCCCACTGGTAAGAATAGACCAGAGGTAAAGTCCCCAACTGGTAAGAACAGACCCAGGGGCAAAGTCCCCACTGGTAATAACAGACCCAGGGACTGAGTCTCCAATGGTAAGATTAGACCCAGGGGTCAATCAGAGTCAACTGCATATATGAATGTGTCTTTTTCTGCTCAAGAACCGCATAATAGGTATAGGGTGGGGATCTCAGGATACCCAGGGTCCACAACTATCTGTCCTGGTACAACTGACAAATGGGTCCCATTCAAATCCCTCCTAATTCTCAGACATGTTAGTATCATAATTTGTAAGTTATTTTGAATTTATTTACAAAAACCTTCACCCCCACCCCCAATTCATTTAAAACTTTTACATGAATATAGAGTCATCTACATCCCATGCCATGCAAAAATGTCTGCCAGGAGACAACGATTTTTTAGAGGTTTTTTAAATGTCTGCCAGTAGACAACAATTTGTTAGAGATTTATTAAAATGCCTGCTAATAGACTATGATTTGTTTAGGAGTTTTTAAAATATCTGCCAGAAGACAACAAATTGATGAAGATGTTTTAAAATATCTGCCAGGAGACAAGGTTTTGTTAGAATTAAGTTTTTATTTGAAATTTCAGTGTAAATTCAAGTCTCTTTTCAAGAATGTTATTACTGAAGAGCACTTTGTATTTTTAGAGAAGAATCACTTGAATTAAATACATGTAATTGGATAAATAAAATTCCAGCCCAAATGAATTGCTGGTCACAACAATAATACAACTGATTCTGCCAAGATCTTCAATCATGAAGGACTGATGCTCAAATAAGCAAGATTTATATTTTAAATTAAGATATAAAATAAGACCCCAGATAAGGGTCAAAAGTACATTGTTCAAGAAGGATCTTAGTTATTATTAGGAAGTCCATCGCCAAAATCACAATAAAATATATGGCAATCATTAGTCTAGCTAATCCAAAAAATTACAATGTCCTTGACTCGGCTTAAGATAATGAGCCTCACACTGAGAAAGAAAATTGTTTACCAAACTGTCACTGATTTTGGACAAGGTCAGCTATTAGATACAATGTTTCATTACCCCCACCCCCATATCATGAAGTACAGAAAAAAATATAAATAAAAACTAACTGACAAACAATGCAATTAAATATACATAACAACTTGCATATATATTTTAAACTCACCTGTTGAACAGCGGGCTGGTTTTGCTGGAGGAATGTTAAACTTTGTGACCATTTTGCAATTGTCAACAACTTTGAACTCTGTAATGAAGGAAAAACAAAAGAAAACTTGAGGAATGGCAATTTGCTGATGTAAAAATATTCCTGCTTTTCTATATCCAGCCTCTATCCATAAGATGTATGGTCAAAACAAGTGAAAACAACAGAATTGTTTGCACTATTGAGTCATTCAATGCATTAAGTCACTATTGAGTCATACAATGCATTAAGTCACTATTGAGTCATTCAATACATGAAGTCACTATTGAGTCATACAATGCATTAAGTCACTATTGAGTCATTCAATACATGAAGTCACTATTGAGTCATACAATGCATTAAGTCACTACTGAATCATACAATGCATTAAGTCACTATTAAGTCATACAATGCATTAAGTCACTATTGAGTCATACAATGCATTAAATCACTATTGAGTCATTCAATGCATTAAGCTACAAGACAAAACAGGGTAAGAACAAAAATTTTTAAAGCACATATCCCTTTACTCTCCCACTTTTTCCCATCCAGCCACCACAGTCTGTGCCCCAGGGTCAAGGGACGCAGGGTTAAAAAAACATTCAGGGGTCAAATTCAGCTCCACATGTGAATTGTCTTTTCATTCCCAGTAAATGTATATGACTAATAAGTGTAAAAATGTAAAGTTTTGGATGTTATGACTTAGGGTCTAAGTCCCCACTGGTAAGGACAGACCCGTGGGGCAAAATCCCCATTGGTAAGAATATACCAAGGGCTAAGTCCCGACTGGTAAGAATAGACTCAGGGGTAAAGTTCCCACTGGTAAAAATAGACCAAGAGATAAAGTCCCCACTGGTAAAATAGACCCAGTGGTAAAAATAGACCCAGGGACAATGTTCTTACTGGCAATAGACCCAGGGGCAAACTTCCCACTGGTAAGAATAGACCCAAAGGTTATGTCCCCATTAGTAAGAATAGATCACAAGTAACGTCCTCACTGGTAAGAATATACCTAGGGGCAAAATGCCCACTGGTAAGAAGAGACCCAGGGAGAAAGTCCCCACTGGTAAGAATAGACCCAGGCCAAAGTTCCCACTAGTAAGAATAGACCCAAGGGTTAAGTCCCCACTGAGAAGAATAGAGCAGAATCAAAGTCTCTAACTGGTGAGAAGAGATCCAGGGACTGAGTCCCCCACTGGTAAGAATAGACCCAGGGACTGAGTCCCCACTGGTAAGATTAGACCCAGGGGTTAATCAGAGTCAATTGCATATGTGAATGTGTCTTTTTCTGCTCAAGAACCGTATAATAGTTATAGGGTAGGGATCTCAGGAGACCCAGGGTCCACAACTATCTGTCCTGGTACAACTGACAAATGGGTCCCATTCAAATCCCTCCTAATTCTCAGACATGTTAGTATCATAATTTAGGAGGTTTTAAATTTATGTACAACAACACTCACCCCACCCCAAATTCATTTAAAACTTTTACATGAATATAGAGTCATCTACATCCCATGCCATGCAAAAATGTCTGTCAGGAGACAATGATTTGTTAGAGATTTTTTTAAAATGTCTGCCAGGAGGCAACAATTTGTTACAGGTTTTAAAATGAATGCCAGGAGACAATTTGTTAGAGGTTTTGTAAAATGTCTGCCAGTAGACAAGGATTTGTTTGAGATTTATTAAAAATGTCTGCCAGGAGAAAATTTGTTAGAAGTTTCTAAACATGTCTGCCAGGAGACAATGATTTGTTTGAGATTTTTAAAAATGTCTGCCAGGAGACAACAATTTGTTAGAAACTTATTAAAAATATCTACTAGGAGACAGTTTGTTATGAGATTTTTCTAGGGACGTAGTTGACATGTAGTTCATTAGTATTAATCCAGAGAACAAACAACACTGATTTTGATCTACCTGCAGGTAACAGACTGGGTTATCAGGGTCATTTATAATTGGAGCAAACTTGTATGTGAATATATATGGTATGTTTTGTCTTTCATAGGCAAGTAAAAAATTCTAACTCATTTACAAGATCTGAAATAGACACAAAATTTTGATGTTTCTGGTCAGATTATTATCACTCTAATCATCATTTTCTTTATAGAGGAAACAGATAGTTATATAACATCAATATTGTTATGGGCTGACCATTTAATGTTTTTTGGGGTGAGGGTGAGGGAAGGTTCTGGGATTTTATCTTTTACCCTCAAGATAACTTGTTTTTTGGGGGTTTTTCTTGCAATTATTATAGTGGATAAAATTAGTTCTTTGCTACAACTAAGATAAATAATTTTTTTTCAAGCTAGTTGGTGGATTGTACATTCTTTTTTAAGTCCAAGCCCCTCCCCCCTACATTTTATATGGTCAGTCCCTAATCTAAACAGAAATGGGGATAAATGCACAAAATTTTTTTCCCAGCAAAATACCCCAGCAAAACATGAAAATGAAGTAAAACTATGATTACCAAACATCAATCATTTCTATACACCCAGTCTTAGAATCTGATGTAGGAAAGGCAAAATAACTGACAAGTTGACCAAAAATATTGGGTCCACAGAATATCAAGTTCTGAAGTTCTCTTTGCTTTGTGTGACTAGCTGTATTTATGGTGACTACATTTGTGTGTGCCAATTAGCCCACTTAATTTTCATCACGGTTACTAGAATTATTGGGTGCCAGGTTGCCCTTTTAATTTTCATTATGGGGACTATAATTATTGTGTGTCAGGTAGCTCTTTTGATTTTCATTATTGTGTGTCAGTTAGCCCATTTAATTTTCATCATGGTGACTGTATATGCATGTGCCAGTTAGCCCATTTAATTTTCATCATGGTGACTGTATATGCATGTGCCACTTAGCCCATTTAATTTTCATCATGGTGACTGTATATGCATGTGCCAGTCGGCCCATTTAATTTTCATCATGGTGACTGTATATGCATGTGCCAGTCGGCCCATTTAATTTTCATCATGGTGACTGTATATGCATGTGCCAGTCTGCCCATTTAATTTTCATCATGGTGACTGTATATGCATGTGCCAGTTGGCCCATTTAATTTTCATCATGGTGACTGTATATGCATGTGCCAGTTGGCCCATTTAATTTTCATCATGGTGACTGTATATGCATGTGCCAGTTAGCCCATTTAATTTTCATCATGGTGACTGTATATGCATGTGCCACTTAGCCCATTTAATTTTCATCATGGTGACTGTATATGCATGTGCCAATTAGCCCATTTAATTTTCATCATGGTGACTGTATATGCATGTGCCAGTTAGCCCATTTAATTTTCATCATGGTGACTGTATATGCATGTGCCAGTTAGCCCATTTAATTTTCATCATGGTGACTGTATATGCATGTGCCAGTTAGCCCATTTAACTTTCATCATGGTGACTGTATATGCATGTGCCAGTTAGCCCATTTAATTTTCATCATGGTGACTGTATATGCATGTGCCAGTTAGCCCATTTAACTTTCATCATGGTGACTGTATATGCATGTGCCAGTTAGCCCATTTAATTTTCATCATGGTGACTGTATATGCATGTGCCAGTTGGCCCATTTAATTCAGACTATGCTTATCTGTTTTGCATGACTTCATATAGCTGGATTTATGTCCATTACAGTAGACCTTTTTATTTGGTTTTATGTTGACCACAATTAGTGTGTGACAGGTAGCTCTTTCAATTTTCACCATGGTGACCACAATTAGTGTGTGACAGGTAGCTCTTTCAATTTTCGTCATGGTGACCACAATTAGTGTGTGACAGGTAGCTCTTTCAATTTTCGTCATGGTGACTACAATTAGTGTGTGACAGGTAGCTCTTTCAATTTTCGTCATGGTGACCACAATTAGTGTGTGACAGGTAGCTCTTTCAATTTTCGTCATGGTGACCACAATTAGTGTGTGACAGGTAGCTCTTTCAATTTTCGTCATGGTGACTACAATTAGTGTGTGACAGGTAGCTCTTTCAATTTTTGTCATGGTGACTACAATTAGTGTGTGACAGGTAGCTCTTTCAATTTTCGTCATGGTGACCACAATTAGTGTGTGACAGGTAGCTCTTTCAATTTTCGTCATGGTGACCACAATTAGTGTGTGACAGGTAGCTCTTTCAATTTTCACCATGGTGACCACAATTAGTGTGTGACAGGTAGCTCTTTCAATTTTCATCATGGTGACTACAATTAGTGTGTGACAGGTAGCTCTTTCAATTTTCACCATGGTGACCACAATTAGTATGTGACAGGTAGCTCTTTCAATTTTCGTCATGGTGACCACAATTAGTGTGTGACAGGTAGCTCTTTCAATTTTCACCATGGTGACCACAATTAGTGTGTGACAGGTAGCTCTTTCAATTTCATCATGGTGACTACAATTAGTGTGTGACAGGTAGCTCCTTCAATTTTCATCATGGTGACTACATTAGTAGCTAGGTAGCCCTTTTAATTTTCATCTTACTGACTACAGATAATGTGTGCCAGGTAGTTCATTTAATGTTCATCATGGTGACTATGTGCCAGGTAATCTTTTTATATTTTCAACATGGTAACTAAAATTAGTGTGTGCCAGGTAACCTTTTTAATTTTCATCATGGTGACTACAATTAGTGTGTGCTAGGTAACCCTTTTATTTGAATCTGGGCAACTAGTTTTGCGTGATTGCAGACTACAATTATTGTGTGCTAGGTAGCCCTTTTAATTTTCATCATGGTTACTAGAATTACTGTGTGCCATGAAGCCCTTTAATTTTCATCATGGTTACTAGAATTATCATGTGCCAGGTAGTCATTTTAATTTCATCATGGTGAATATAAATATTCTGTGTGCCAGGTGACCCTTTTAATTTTCATATGGTGACTATATTTATTGTGTTCCAGGTAGCCCTCTGGATTCAGAGCAGGGCATAGTACTATAAAAATGATCTTCAGCCTTAGAATCCTCTGTGAAAAGTACCTGCAGCATCAACAAGACCATTATCTCTATGTACCTCAAAAGGTGTGGCATGCAGCCTCATGGGTCATCATGTAGATATACAATATAAACATAAAACTAATCAGCAACTTAGAAAACCTGTATGACAGGCAAACTAGTGCAGTTCTTGTCAATGGCAATATAGGAGATTGGTTCAGAACCACAGTCGGAGTCAGACAGAAGTGCCTCCTCTCATCCACTCTCTTCAACATCTACATGGAAAGGATCATGTTTGATGCCTTGGAAGACCACAAAGGCATTGTCAGTGTTCAAGGCAAAAATAATCACTAACCTGTGCTTTGCTGATGATATCGATGACTTAGCAGGAGATGAACAAGAACTGGAATCCTTAGTGAACCCTTTCAGTCAAGCATCACTAAGGTGTGGGATGGAGATCAGCACTGAAAAGATCAATCTAATGAGAAACAACCCAAGTGGCATCCAAAAGGAAATAAGAGTGCATGGACAGAAGCTGGTCACAGTGACAAGCTTCAAATACCTAGGTGCTATCGCTTTTGATGAAGCTTCAAAATCTGATGTTCTGTCTAGAATTGCAATCTTATTGGGCACAGAAAGAGGAAAGAAATAATGAAGCAGACAGAAGAAGAGATGGGAAGATGACATCAAAGAGTGCATGGACAGGCATGGAGTTTGCGAAGTCCCAAAGAGCAGTGGAGAATAGGGCAAAATGGAGAGATTGTCGCAGAGTCATCAGTGGCACCCCTATATTCAGCCAGATTATGGGAGAAATGATGAAAAATGAAGTTACCACTTTTTAATTTTTATCATGGTGGCTACAATTAGTGTGTGCCAGGTAACCCTTTATTTGAATCCTGACATCTAGTTTAATGCTGAAGTTTTTTGCAACTGCACTAGTTAGATTTATGTCAGCTAGAATTAGCAGTGTTAGGTATACAGCTAACAATCCAATAATTAGCAGTGTCAGGTACAGAGCTCCCAACCCAGTGATTAGTATATATCAGGTATAGAGCTACCAACCCAGTGATTAGTATGTGTCAGGTATAGAGCTATTAACCCAGTGATTAGTATGTGTCAGGTATAGAGCTATTAACCCAGTGATTAGTATGTGTCAGGTATAGAGCTATTAACCCAGGAGAATAAAAGTCTGAGCACAGTTGTGTGGTGGAGTCATGAACATGTATCAAAAGCATGTCAAGCTAGGGGGTGCAGTGAAAATGGTGCAATTTGGTGAAACTTTTTGGTTTTTTTTGGGGAGATACAAATCTTTAATGGAAATGCATAATTTAATCATTTTTAAAACTTACCTTCATACCTATTTGTTTACCAACTAAATTTTAAAGAAAACAACAACAAAACAAAATTCAACAGTAGTGACACAACACACAACATACCATTGTGACATAACATACACGACATACCATGTAACATAGTACAAATGACATACCATAGTGACATAGCACACATGACATACCGCTATGACACAGCATACATGACATACCATGTGACATAATACATATGACATACCATCCAACAGTAGCACACATGACATACCATAATGACATAGCACACATGATATACCATTTAACAGTAATGACATAGCACACATGACATACCATTCAACAGCAGTGAAATAACACACATGACATACCACTAAAACAGCAGTGACAAAATACATGTGACAGATTACACACCAGTAGTGACAATGTTGTTGTTGTTTTTGTTATAGGGGTTAACGCCATTTTTCAGCACAAATAGGCTATACATGGTGGCCAGTATTAGTGGTGGGGGAAGAACCCGGGAAAACCCTGGAAAGAACCACCGACCCATGAGAAGCTACCGGCAAGCTTTCTCACATACCCACATTGGCAGAGCCCAAGACTCGAACCCACACAGACAAGAGGTGAGATGGCAGTGATCCATAATGGTGAGCACTTTAGACCACTCGGCTACTCAGGGCCCCCAGTAGTGACATAACACACATGACATACCATTTGACAGCAGTGACATAACACACATGACATCACACAACAGTAGTGACATAACATACATATCATACTGACATGACACACATGACATACAATTCAACAGCAGTAACATAACACACACAACATACCACTCAACAGCATTGACATAACACACATTATATGCCATTCAACAGCAGTTACATAACACATGACATACCATTCAACAGCAGTTACATAACACATGACATACCATTCAACAGTAGTGACATAACACACACAACATATCACACTGACATAACAAACATGACATATCATACAGACATAACACACATGACATACAATTCAACAGCAGTGATATAACACACATGACATATCATACTTTCATAACACACAGGACATACTATTCAACAATAGTCACATAACACACATGACATTTCATGCTTACATAACACACATGACATATCATTCAACAGCAGTGATATAACACACATGACATATCATATTTACATAACACACAGGACATACTATTCAATAATAGTCATAACACACATGACATTTCATACTTACATAACACATGACATATCATTCAACAGCAGTGATATAACACACATGACATATCATACATAATACACATGACATACTATTCAACAATAGTCACATAACACACATGACATTTCATACTGACGTAACACACACAACATACCATTCAACAATAGTGACATAATGCACATGACATTTCATACTGACATAACACACATGACGTTTCATACTGATATAGCACAAACAACATACCATTCAACAATAGTGACATGATGCACATGACATTTCATACTGACATAACACACATGACATACCATACAACAGCAGTGACATAATATACATGACTTTGATTATGATGTCCAATAGTTTACATCAGAACAGACCAATAGTCACGAAACTGTCTGAACATGAAATGGCACTCTTAATCAAATATTAGGATTTTTAATCTTATATAACTTAATTCATATTGAAAATGGAACCCTAACATTTTGTGGTTAAATACTACCTGCATTTGTATCTGAACACATTTACAATGTCACAGTAATATTTTCTAACTTTGGTAATGCAAGTCCTACTTCTATATATATTCTCTGGCAGTTTCATGACTACAAAGGCCTTGTGAATGAAGCAAAATCTGAACTTGTCATAGCAACTATAGAAACAAAATCTGGACTTGTCCTAGCAACTTTTGAAACCAAATCTCAACTTGTCATAACAACTATATTAACAAAATCTGGACTTGAGCTAGCAATTATAGAAAAACTTTGGACTTGTGGTAGCAACTATAGAAACAAAATCTGGACTTGTCCTAAAAACAAACAAAAAATATCTGAACTTGTCCTAGAAACTACAGAAATATGTTGGACTTGTCCTAAAGCTAAAGAAAAAGATTCAGTTTGTGGGTACTAAAACTACTCACTATGGTCAGCAGGAAGTGGAAAAAAAACTCACCATTTCGGTTGTTTTGTAATCCTAGAAGGTAAAGAGTAACAACTACATGACTAATATAATATAACCATAATAACCAACACCTGCATGGCTAATATGATGTAACCAGCACTACCAACAACTGCATGACACTAATGTGAAATAAACATTATAACCAACAACTGCATGACTAAAGTGACGTTACCAGTATGACCAAAAACTGAATGACTAATGAGATACTACCATTATAACGAACAAAGGAAACAAAGAAAAAAATGATAAATATACTCACTCTCCCATTTTCAAATTCATTCATCTGTTTCTCTTTCGTGTCATGATGCAAGCTCTTACAGTATTCCCTGAGCTTTTGGATCTGGTCTTCCTGGTCCTGTACCAATCCTTGCAAAATCTTAGGATTCAATCATAGTTGCAAACAAAAACAAAAAAAATGTTTTGCTATGACTTTCACTTAAAATAAGTACAAATAATTCTCCATAAAATGTTCTTAAACAAAAATTAATGATCCTGATTATTTCTAAAAATTGAAATTTCCTGCATTGGATTTCATTTAAAATATGTTAGGTCAGATTGATGACAGCAAGTCAACAACTTAACCAGACTGATCAATGGTTATTACACTAAATTTGACTGGTCTGACTCATGAATGGTTATTACACTAAATTTGACTGGCCAGACTGATCAATGGTGTTGTGATAAATTTGACAGACTAGACTGATGAATGGTTGCTATACTAAATTTGACTGGCCAGACTGATGAACAGTTCTGACAATAAATTTGACCATATTGATGAATGATTATTACATTAAATTTGACTGGTCCGACTGATGAACAGTTTCTATACTAAATTTGACCAGCCAGACTGATGAATGGTTATTATACTAAATTTCACTCAGGTAAGACTGATGAATGGTTGTCACAATAAGTCTGACTTGCCAGACTGATGAATGGTTGTTACGCTAAATTTGACTGGCAAGACTGATCAATTGTTGTTACGCTAAATTTGGCTGGCACATTGGCATAGGTGTTAAATTTCTGAATAGATGGGTGGGTAGTCTAGAAAGGTGATGATAAATACAATACTACTCACACGAATGGTTGTAACTTATTTTGATGAGTTTTCTTCTACCACTAATTTCCAGCAGAACACTGTCAGAATACACTTTCCAATACTGTGAGTAATCTGACTCAATGGATATTAGCTACAGTGTATCCATTTTTGTCAGTGCATTTGTTGAATAAATGATGGGAATAAGAGCACAATGTAAACTTAAATTTGCATATAATTTTCAATGGTGACTTATTTTATTTCATTTTCTTGGAATCTTTGAGTATTGAATGCTTGAATATTTTATTTTTTTAAAGATAATTCCGGTACTGATGGTCCTTAAATTCATTCTGAAATATCAAATCAATTGTTAAAAGTTTTACTGCCAATCAGCATGTCACCAGTCTTTCTCATAGTTGTTCTAATCTGATAATAAATTCAGCAACATGGAGAGTATCTTGTAATCTATGATAAATTCAGCAACAGGGAGTGTTTCTTGTCATCTGTGATAAATTCAGCAACAGGGAGAGTTCCTTGCAATCTATGATAAAGTCAGCAAAAGGGATAGTTTCTTATAACACTTTCACAATGGTTCTATTTTAACAGCAGTAAGAACAAGGGTGGGTGAAAAATGAAGGGTGAGAAACCATTGACCAATGACATATAGTCTTTATTATTTGTAAATTTACTGTGGCTGTTGGTAACTCTAAAACAAAAGAAATAACTAACAAAGGACTGTCAGACATGGCTAAAACATTTAAAATCATCAACATCATAGTGAGGAATATATGGGTGCAATATTTTAATTGACGTCAAGCATAGGATGCTTAGTGGTGAATGGGAGGAAAGTAAGTTACAGCAGAGGGATGAAGGCCCACAGAAGATATGCTGCCAGTATTTTATTTAAGGAGGTGGGGAGTTCCTCCCTTGTCAAGGAAAATGAGGGAGTGGATAAAATTGGGTGAAGGGGAAATGGGCATAGTCTCATGTGCATCTAACACTTAAATATCTGCCTTTCTTTCTACCTGCTCATTCTGTATAAGCTCCGTTGAAAACAAAATCCTCAAAAGATGTCCCCTCTAGCTGCATATGCAGTAATCTGTTGATTGTTTCTGAGCGTAATCTGTTCCTTATCTGTGTATGACTATTATTCTATGCTGAGAACCCTTTCACAATCTGTTGTCTGGAGAGTCATATACCCATAGCTAGCTTAGCTGGCTTGACCAAGTTGGGGAACTGTTCTTTATGGTTGTTATGTACAATTTTCCATAGCTCATAGGCATTGGTGTTTGGATATCTCTGCTCCAAATAAAAATTTTCATTAACATTTTTCTTTGCCAAGGTTTCACTTTTCCTGAATCAGTGCTTTGCTGACTAACATGCTCTTACTACTATTAGTACCCCTTCCCCCTTTATTGGCAGGATGCCAAAATTATCCTATATGTATCAGTAGAGCTGCAATGTGTGATTTACACCCTGTGATTGTTTTGCATATTGTCAGAATGTGTGAAATGTTGCATACAATGCAAATAAAATAGACCTCTTGTATAATACCAGAACTGCTGAAAATGAAAGTAGAAATGCATTTACCTTCTTCATGCAAATTTTGCCTTTCAATTATCCACCATATTAGTTCAGGATAAATTACATACAAAGTGTAAAATTTGTGAATTGCTGGATGCAAAACTGTAAATGTCTGAATTGTCAGAGAAAGAAAACAGGGTTTGTGTGTTTGTGAATGTGTGTACTTGCTTGAAGATTGTATCATATCTTAAAATAGCAGATCATGGTACATATATCGTATTTGACTGTGTCAAATCCTAGAATAGCAGATAATGATACATGTATAGCATTTGGCTGTGTCATCTTAGAATAGCAATCAAGGTACATGTATAGCATTTGGCTGTGTCATCTTAGAATAGTGACTCAGGGTTCCTGTATAGCTTTGGTTGTGTCATATCTGAGAATAGTTAATACGGGTACCTGTATACCATTTGGCAATGTCATATCGTAGAATATAAATTAGGGAACACGTATAGCATTTGGCTGTGTCATCTTAGAATAGCAATCATGGTACATTTTTGTATTTGGATGTGTCATATCTTAGAATAGTGAATCATGGTACATATACAGCTTTTGGCTGTGTCATCCTAGAATAGAAAAATCAGAGTACATGTATAGCATTTGGCTCTGTCATCTTAGAATAGTGAATCAGGGTTCTTGTATAACATTTGATTGTGTCATATCTTAGAATAGTGAATGATGGTCAATGCATAGCATTTGGCTGTATGATATCAGAATAGCAAATCATGGTCAATGCATAGCATTTGGCTGTATGATATCAGAATAGCAAATGATGGTCAATGCATAGCATTTGGCTGTATGATATCAGAATAGCAAATGATGGTCAATGCATAGCATTTGATTGTATAATATCAGAATAGCAAATCATGGTCAATGCATAGCATTTGGCTGTATGATATCAGAATAGCAAATCATGGTCAATGCATAGCATTTGGCTGTATGATATCAGAATAGCAAATGATGGTCAATGCATAGCATTTGGCTGTATGATATCAGAATAGCAAATGATGGTCAATGCATAGCATTTGGCTGTATGACATCAGAATAGCAAATCATGGTCAATGCATAGCATTTGGCTGTATGATATCAGAATAGCAAATCATGGTCAATGCATAGCATTTGGCTTATCATATCTTAGCAGATACAGTAATGGTAAATGTATAACATTTGGCTGTGTCTTATTTTAGAACAACAGTTCATGATACATGTATAGCATTTGTCTGCATCCATTGCACAGGTACCTTATAGACTCACTTTGATGTGTTTCATTGAAAATTTATTTCATGCAGAGTAGCTGTCATACTGTATCTGTGATATACAAAAGAATTAGATAAATCTATGGGCAATATTGGAGACACTATCTGTTTGGAGCGCATACTAAATACTATCAATTCAAATACCTTAACATTGCATGCTTCTATTCCCATACAGTAATGCACACATGACATGCACTTTGTTTATCTGTTTCATTACAGTACTCATTATATAATATTTGTATCCACATTTCTCTGGATTTTCATACTTTGAAAATATTAAATTAAATATTACTGCAAAGTGAAGTGTCCATCAATGTTGTTCACCCTTGGGTGTTTACAAGTATGTATAATGATTCCATTTTCATGCAAGTCTAAACAACTCATATTAATATTATATTCTTGGATTTGCTGCAGAAACACCATTTGTATTTAATGCAATAAAGATTTTGAACTGATCTATTCATAAGGGATAATTCCTAGGTTCTGCCGGTACAAAGCTCTTAGCTTGTAAACACACCACCCACTTTGTTTTCTCAGTTGACAATTCTTTGATTATGAATTCAATATTTTGGTGCCAAGTTGATTACTACAGCACTTTTTCCATTCTGACCATAATTCCTTAGCTTGTAGAGGCCGCTTTGTTTTCTCACTTGACAACCCTTTGATCAAGGCATGAATTTGATACTTGTTTGGTGCGAAGTCGAGTCCAATATTTAGTTAACATAGGGTACTCATCTGAACTTCATGTGACCATGTCTCACAACTGACAAATGTTCAGGTAGGGCAAAACCTTTGTGCACTACTATTTTTATGATGGTATGTAACCTATAATAGAATTCATATTTTTCATGTAAAAAAGGGATTTAAAATGTCAAGCAATATGGATTTCTAAGGATTTTATGACTCAATGATGGACAATATGTAAGTTGTCAATTTAACTGTGGTACATTCAGCTCAGTAATATATACTGTATTTATTTTACATTGGTTTTGTCTTTACATTTTCTATGTGCAGTATCCATCTATCCATCAAGTTGGGCTTTGTTATTTTTCAAGTGCAACTTTGAAACTCTGACATGTCAATCATGACAAATGTTTTTTTTGTCAAAGAGGTCCAAAATGTTAAAAAGAAAAAAATATTTGAAAATTGCTGTAATGACCTTAAAAAAATAATCAGGTCATATACTAATGATCATAATAAAGTGTGAAAAATATCAAGTCCCTAAGTTTAACAGATTTTGAGGTATCAAACTAAAAGAGATTTTTGATGGATGTACAGATGTGTTGACACACATATGGACAGTAGGAAAATATCATGTCCATTTCTGCTATTAATTCATAATGTGCCTAACATTTTAAAAATTATTATATGCAGAAATCACTTTTGGATAAAAGTTGAAAATTCTCAAACTTGGTCAATTGTTCCATAATGTAATCATTTAAAATTCCATGTACTGAAAATCACATATGTGCATATTAAATTTTTGGTAAACTGCATATACTGACAAGCATGAATTTGCATATTACTTGTATGAAACTTGGTACCTTATGGTAATATAATTTCACTAAATTTATATTATTATTGACACCTTTTTTAAAAAGTTATAGAAATGATGCAAAGAACCAGGTTTAAGGAAATAATTTGTCTGAATGATTAGTTATTTATGGTTCACCCAGAGGAGAACATCTATCAAAATGTACAAATGACCAAACTCGGTGAACTGGTTTTATTTTATAACTAAGACTTATCGTAAATCAACATTTAAAATCTTTCTGGTTCAGTTTTTTTTTTTTTTCTTTCCAAACAATCAATTACTACTAATAACATAATTTTGACATTTTTCAATCTGACTTTCTGGATGGAATTGATCTGAAGTAATGTCCAACTTACCCTGATTGACACCATAAATTCTTGTTCCTTTTGTTCCCATGTCTGCTCTTTTTTCATAAACTCCTGCACAGTGTCTTGTAGTGTCTGTAATGTACATGCATCAAATTGTAAATCAAATTAGTCTTGCTTTATTCAATTTTAGCTGTGCTTTACGTTTAGCATATTAATGAGTTTTATATTTAGTGAATCACCTATTGGCACAAAGAAAATCATTTTTTGCTCATCGTGTCTTCTTCTAGGAAGAAAACTGCTACAGAACTCCATCCCCAGTTACAAAGGCGTTTCACATTACTAATGACATTGAGAGTACAGGTGTTTAGTACCATAATATTATCAATGACTTTAAAGACTAATTTTACTAATGGTCACTCTTCATTTGATAGTATAGTTGTACGTTAGGTTATGTTAAAATACACAAAATTTAAACTGGTTACTTAACTACAGCACAAGGGTAATTTCAAACCACAATTTAAATGAATGGCTGCTGACAATGAGGGTTGTTCAAATAAAATTATAAACCAAACATTTACTCTTTAAAATTCTCTGAAAATAGTGAAAATCTAAAGCTTTTTCGAATGTAAAGCTTTATATATTAAACATTATTTCCATGCTTTAGAAGTTAATGAGTTGAAAAACAATTTGACTGGATGGACAGACAAGGGCTGTACTATATTTCCTCCATATATGTGGTGTGGGCATACATTTGTGACTGGATGGCCATGGACTGTACTATATATTACTTCCATAGATGTGGTGTGGCAATACAATGTGACTGGATGGCCATGGACTGTACTTTATATTACCTCCATACATGTGGTATAGGGATACATTTGTGATTGAATGGCCATGGACTGTACTTCATATTCCCTCCATAGACATGGTGGGGGGATACATTTGTGACTAAATGGACAACATTGGACTATACTTTATATTTTCCTCCATAGATGTGGTGTGGGCATACATTTGTGACTGGATGGCCATGGAATGTACTATATATTCTCTCCCTAGACATGGTGAGGGGATACATTTGTGACTGAATGGACATGGACTGTATTATATATTTCCTCCATAGATGTGGTGTGGTGATACAATGTGACTGGATGGACATGGACCATCCTTTATATTCCCTACATAGATGTAGTGTAGGCATACATTTATGATTGGATGGACATGGACTGTATTTTATATTCCCTCCATAGATATGGTGTGGGAATACATATGTGACTGGATGGACATCGACTGTACTTTATATTACCTCCATAGATGTGGTGTGAGAATACATTTGTGACTGGATGGCCATGGACTGTATTTTATACTACCTCCATAGATGTGGTGTAGGGATACATTTGTGATTGGATGGACATGGAGTATACTTTATATTCCCTCCATGGATGTGGTGTTTGCATACATTTGTGATTGGATGGACATGGACTGTATTTTATATTCTCTCCATAGATGTGGTGTGGGCATACATTTGTGACTGGATGGCCATGGACCATATTTTATATTTCCTCCATAGAGGTGTTGTGGGGATGCATTTGTGACTGGATGGCCACGGACTGTACATTATATTCCCTCCATGGATGTTGTGTGGATATACATTTGTGACTGGATGGCCATGGGATGTACTTTCTATTCCCCCCACAGATATGGTGTGGGCATACATTCATGACTGAATGGACATGGACACTACTATATATTTCTTCTATAGATATGGTGCAGGTATAAAGCCTTAAACATGTATTTAGTTTGACATTAGAATCCCAAATACAACAAAGTTTTCATGAAACAGAGGCTACTATCATATTCAGGAATCCTCTGTCAGAGTAGTCCATTGACTGGCATGTCATAGAAATAATTTGTCATTACATATTTTTAATGTGAAACAATTTTTAGCAAACTGGTTGCCTTACTGTATTTGTTAAAACTGTATGTTTGCTGATATTTTCTGGTTTACAGTAAAGTAAAAACCATCTTTACAGAACACCTGTCTTGAGAGAACAGATTCTCAATCCATGAATTTACTGATTATATGGTGTTATGACCTGCAATGAGACCACCTGACTTGAAAGACCATGATCTTTTACCAGAAAGTATGATCATTTAAGAGAGGTTCTACAGACCTGACATTTATTTCTTCAAAGCTCTGCAAAGAATAGTGCTTCAAAATACCTAAAATAATTCCTGAATTCATTTTAAATGAATTAGACCAACTTGATGTCAGAACAGCTACAGGTCTAGATAATATAAGTGTTACATTTCTAAAACTCTCATCTTAATTGATTGCACTTTCACTTAATGTTCATCTTCAATCTAAGTATTTCCACAAGTATTTTTCCAAACAGACCAAAACTAGGGAAGGTAACTCCAATACATAACAAGTGAGATCTTTCCGATACAAATAACTATAGACATTTATCAGTTTTATTGTCACTTTCAATGATATTGGAAAGACATGTTTGTAATGAATTTTGAAACTACCTGAATTCATTTAATTTACCTCATTCATGACCATCGGGCTTCTGTGATGGACATTCATGACAGACTATACTAACTAGAATGGTGGATGGTTGGTTAGCAGCAATAGATCAATGCAACTTTGTAGGTATTGTGTTTCTTGACCTTACAAAGTCTTTGGACCTGTAAATCACAAAATCTTGCTTGAAAAGCTCAGTATATATCAAGTTAAAAATGAAAGCTTAACTTGGTTTCAAACCTACCTTGAAGACAGACAACAACATGTTTTGATTTTAAATAAACTTATTAAAAAGTTAATTCACTACTTTACCTCTTGAGCAGAACAAAATCTTATCTCCCTCAGGAACAGAGAAAGATATTCTACATGGTATATTTCATTCCACACCTAGAATATTGTTGTTCTGTCATGGGTAATAGTGGTATAGAAAATCAGTTAAGATTACTAAAATTTCAAAAACAGAGATTTGCTAGAGGTATTCTTAATGCTGATTTAGATACACCCAAAATGCATTCCATTCAGCAGAGAAACTTAGTTTCAAATGGGTTTACTAGTCTTTAAGTCCTTCAAATGGGTTTACTAGTCTTTAAGTCCTTCAAATGGGTTTACTAGTCTTTAAGTCCTTACACGGTTAGGCTCCTGATTATCTTAAATGTAACTTTAAATTTGTTAAAAATGTACGTATGTATGAACTAAGATCCATGTCAAACAACAAGTTATATTTCCCTAAACCAAATTCAGAGTTTTATAAGAACTGTTTTGCTTTTCTTGCACGATCCTGGAGTTCCATACCACCTTATATAAAGTCAACTGACTCATGCCAAGCTTTCAAAAAGCTTCTTAATCAACATCTGCATATCCAACCATTTGTATGATTTTGTTAATTCAGTACTACTATCCTTTACAACACTGCTATCTTGTACTCACTTATAATGTTTCACACATGTTCACTACTACTCTTTGTATGCATCCTGTATGTACTTATCCTAAAAGCCTTGTCGATACTTTATTGTAACAGTAGATCAATGTCTAGTTTTTAATAAAGACACCTCATGTTGTAAAATATTTAATATATATATATATATATATATATATATATATATATATATATATATATATATATATATATTTGTACAAATGTCATTGTAGAAGGTCTCATGGAAGATTGGTCAGTTGACCAAATGAGCTACTTCTTTAAATAAAGTCATTATTTATTATTATTATTATTATTATTATTATTATTATTATTATTATTATTTGCAAAGATCGAAGGAATATAACATATCAACCTATCTACCCATATGCCAATCTAAATACCTACCTACCTACTTACCTACATATCCACATAACTACCCACCAATGTAGTCATTTATGTACGTAAATACCTACCTACTCACACATACTTTCAAAACAGTGTAACCTGTTTTTCTGGGACAGTCAGGGGACAGTACAGTTGTGTCCTTAATGGAGAGGCACAGGAAAATCTATGTTGTCCATAACTGCCTATGATTTAATGCCTGAATCTTTTAACTAGAGGAATGGTGAGCTATTTGTTTGCTTAGATATTATACACAACCTTCCTAACATCCCACCCCTACCACATGATGGGCGCTTGCACATAGGGGCACTTGCCCCCCCCCTTGGATATTACCTCTAAACATGTTTTTCTGACCACTGGATTGTGGCTCCCCCACCCAGAAACATTTCTACAGACACCCTTGCGTGGAGGTAAAACTATACTAAACAATTGCATAACTCTTCTGAAATAATGTGAAAACACTCAGGCATTTCAAAAATAGTGTGATTAATATGATTGGTTGATAGGCATATCTTCTGTTGATTCTATTATGTTCTAAGTTCACAGCAATCCACAAAAATTGCAAGAGTAATTGCTGGCATTCACAAAATTCTGTCATATATAATGGTCGGCAGAAAATAAAAAAGGTAACAAGTATTATAAAGTTTATGGGAGCACAAAGATTTGTTGATATGTGCATGTTTAGATGATGACCATAATATGTATTAGGTTTCATAGCAATCCATACAAAATGCAAAGTAAACCCCTGCCAATCTTTTTGCGAATAATGAGATTGTGTCAAACACTGCACTAAACTACAAATAAGAAGGGCAATGACTCAGACCAAATGTGGATAACTAGGTACACAACATTGTGTCATATGCTACATTAAACTACAAGACATAAAGTGGAAATAAGTAAGAAAAATTGTGGGAGGAAAGTGATTGGTCACATGTCCTCCGGTGATGACCATAATATTTACCAAGATCCATGGCAATAATAAAAACAGAGTGACTAGTTACATTAAAAAAATTTATGTCATGTTCTGTGTTAAGCTACACAACATAAAGGGAAATAAATCTAACAAAACTTGCAGGAGCAAAGTGCTTTACTAAAATGCACTTCATCAAATGATTACCATAATATTTACCATGTACCATGGCATTCTGTAATATTTACCAAGTTCCATGGCATTCCAAAATATGTATCAAGTTCCATGGCATTCCATAATATTTACCAAGTTCCATGGTATTCCATACTGTTTGCAAAGTTCCATGACATTTCAAACTGTTTGCAAAATTCCATGGCACTCCACAATATTTACCAAGTTCTATGGCATTCCATAATATTTACCAAATTCCATGGCATTCCATAATATTTACCAAGTTCCATAGCATTCCATAATATTTACCAAGTTACCAAGTTCCACAGCATTCCATAATATTTACCAAGTTCCATAGCATTCCATAAGCAAGAGGAGTCAAACCTGATATCTCTGACTGGCCTATCGTGTGCTGAAAAATGGCGTTAAATCCTACAATAACAACAACAACAAAAACAATAAAAAGTGTACTCAAATACATAATAAAAATTATGCTCAAATACACAATAAAAAGTGCATTCAAA
>JAECUM010032914.1:0-11189 GCA_016617855.1 Megalonaias nervosa | reverse complement strand
TGGCGCCTTTCCAAAAAATTTTTTTCGAACAAATTGTGAATAAAACGGACAGGAATGAAAAGGCGCCTGCGTACATCGTGCACTTCGCACACGCAACCAGCCGGGTCTCTCTCTCTCTATATATATATATATATATATAGAGAGAGAGAGAGAGAGAGAGAGAGAGAGAGAGAGAGAGAGAGAGAGAGAGAGAGATGGTGCATTTCTTATAATGTCTTTTCCTAAGGCAAAGAACTTTAATGTGTCGTATAATGACACGTGTGCATACTGTCACGCGCAGTGTCATTCAGTCAGCTGCGCTCATTGAAGGCGTTTCCGATTTCATGGTAGTGAAAATCTAGGTAAACAAAACAAAACTTTATATCAATCAGGAAAAGGTCAAGATCTTTATAGATTATCGTAACGTCATTTCTGATGTCATGTTCCTATTGACCGTGTAATCTGGATGATCCCAACATTAAGGGATGGGATTAAAAAATATATATCCGCTTGGTTTACACAATCCGCAAGGGAGAGTAGTTTTTACTGTATTTTTTACATCTTATCCTGCAAATTATCTATGCAGATACAGAAAGAGTCTTTGCACTCCTACTCGGAGCATTCTCGTCTTTTTCCGATGCGAATCGAAATATTTCGACTCTTTCAAACAGACTCAAAAGTAATCGTAGTGATCCTTCCCATCCAACTGGATGTGAGTAGTTCCTATAAAGTGATAGGTGTTGATGTTGTCTTGGGTTTAACGCCACTTTTCAGCACACGATTGGCTATACGTAACGGCCAGTGTGATATAACGGGTGCAAAACCTGGGAAAAGCCCGGTAAGAACCACCGTCCCAAGGGAAACTACGGGCAAGCTTTCTCACAAACCCACACTGGTCGAGCCCAAGACTCGATCCCACGCGAGCAGAGGTGAAATGGCAGTGACTGGTAAAGGCGAGCGCTCTGGACCACTCGGACATCTGGGGCCCCGATAGGTTTTGATTATTTTTTATCAAAAAAAACCCAAACAAAAAAAAAAAAAAAAAAAAAACACTCGTCAGTGTGTCAACCATCGATGAAATACTTGCACTTTTAATTCTTTATGTTATTCCAGCACCTTTTAAAGAACAAATAAAACTTATTAAAGACAGTATTGGGTTTTAGTAGCTTCAAACTATTGGTCACGTTCCTATTAGTGATGCCGCTGCATTAAGTCTTGGTGACGTAAATAAATTTATTCTGACGTAAATAGATGATCTCAAATGGTATTAATTTAACGTTGAATTTATGAAACTCGCTGAAAAATGTCCAGCTTTTGCGAGCCTTAGCGAGCAAAAGCTCGGCATTATTCAACGAGTTTCATAAATTTAATATTAAATCATTACTCATTTGAGATTCTTTTTATCACATATTGTTTATTTCAGTCGAAATTATTTAGATAGAAAGAAGAATGAATAATTTCGTTCATTCTGACAGACGTTGCACCATTCATTTGTTGTGCGTTAAAAAGTCCCAAACGAAGTAGTAGTCACTAGTAAAAGTAGATTATACTTTTTTACAACCTATAAATCAAAGATCAAGCGTCCATCAGAATAAACAGAACATTTTACAAAGACAAAATCATTTTTCAACACAGTGTTCCAATGCGTGTTATATAAGATTGTTTGATACTGTAGACAGTACAGGTTAGAGTATGCCTATTTTCTTTTTGAGTCGGATTTGCATCACATATTTACCGCATAAATATTCTGTGGTTGGATAAAGTTCTGTCAGTTGGGAGACCAGTTTATGTTCACATTCTTCAGTGTACAGAGGTGAGTTTATTTACTTCTGTAAGCTAACATTTAAACTACGCTTGTATATAGGGTGGATTCTGTATTACAGGTATACCGTCCCACTCCACCCCCACCCCACACACCCTTTATCAATTGAGCAATGCCCTTAGTTTTACTTCTTGCTGTTGTTCTTGACTTGGGATTTTACACCATTTTTCATATGATGATGATGTTATACGTGAATAATAAAACCCTGGGGTTAATTGGCCATATTCGGACAGACGAGATCATTTGTCCCCAATTCCCTTTCGTGACTCGTGGCCGCTAAAATGTAAATTGAAAACAACAAATTCCAGAAGGCGGGTTTAAAAAGGTTTTCCCACGATCGCAGCCAATTAGTAAAGAGAATACTACACAAAAACTTCATGAGCTTATTTGGACCAATCAGAATCACATAAAGTGATATATAACACGTTGTGATATAATAAATATGAAACTGCGCGTACTATAGGAAAACTGTATCGATTATGTGATAATAACAAATACAGGATTTAGGGCGATTACAAATGACCACTTACATTCGAGATTTTTTCTAGCATGCAAGGGAAAAGACTGAGCACATTCCATGTGTGGACATATTTATACTAGTTCTAGTTACCAATACATTTGGAATACCTCATCGTTTTCTGTACGCAGACAAAAGCCGCAGAAAAAATAGTTCCAAAACATGGAACATCGGAAAGTGCGTTCATGAAACCATCCTTCTAGAACGCGGAGTATTTTCCTCTTTTTAAAATTTAAATGTTCCATGTGTTAGAACTATTTATTTGTCTATGAAACACATACTAATCAGAGCAATCTCGTCTCTTTCTGATGAGAGACGAATAACTTACACCCTCTGAGAGTAATTTAAGTGATACTTCCCAGACAGGAAAGTATTGGACAGACGAACGTCCGGCTAAGCGTCTTAAGAACAGGTCCTTATCAAAGATCTGATAGGTGTTGAAAATAACAATTGATGATTTTGTTTGGTGTTTTACGGCACAGCAGCACGTGTAGGCTATTTAGTCCTGAGGAAACTGGAATGAAGTGCCTTGATCAGGGACGTACACTGTTCTTTCGGTCACGAGTCTGGAACGCTAACCCCTGAGCCGACGAGGCCCCTAACACTTGACGACGTTTCAGATATCAATCAAATCAAGTTTTAAATCTAAATGGTATTCATGTAACTTTGTTAGTAATAAAAATGAGGGGAAAATCATTCAGTTTCAACAGCCTTAAATATATTGCTTGTATTGCTATTAATATTGATACATCATCGGGTCGTTATGCTATTAATATTGACACATCATCAGGTCGTTGTGACGTCAATGAAGTTAGTATGACATAATAACAACAACGGACTTTACGGTAGCTCAAAACGGGCACTACTTATATCCGAGGTTTTCTTTCCTAACATGAGACTGTAAAGACCAAGATATTCCGACTGGCTGATGAAGAAGTGTACATCGTGAAACTGTTACCTAGGATAGAACCAGTCACGATCTGGGAAACGTACTTGTAAATAAAAAACATTGCATTACAAATGACTCGTGCGTTACACAACAAAGAAGAGGTTTTCGTCACCAGTGTGGTGTAAACTAACGCGGCAAAACTGAGCGAACAATATATATGATCCTTGTATTACATATAAATTCTCAAACTTGTATTGTCCAAATCCAGTTGGAACGTCTATGTACATTTCAGAGCACGCGATGAGTTTTTACAAGAAATATCAAAAATTCATCTTCCTGTTGTTTGTCCATTACACAGCGGCGTACTAAGGGCAAAGGTGTTTTTTGGCGCCCCAAGACCTCTGGCACCCGGGGCATCTGCCCCGTCAGCCTTCCCCCCCCCCGCCCCTTACCCCCGTTAGTACGCTACTGCCCATACACGCCAAACTTCAAGACAACTGCGTTAACTTTTTTCACTTTCAGCGAAATTCTAATTGGTTTTTTTTCCTTAATAGGTGCAAGAATTACATCAATAATTGAAAGTACAAGTCTTTCATCGATCGTTGATACACTGATGAGTGGTTTATTTTACTTTTTTGTGTTTTGTGTTTTGTGGGGGGGTTTTTTTGGGGGGGGGTTGGGTTTTTTAGCAACACCTTTGGGGACCCTGAGTGGCCTAGTGGTCGCCTCACCTGCCTGTAGGCTATTAGTGTAACCCTACCGGTGACTCAGACTTCATGGGTATGAGTTGTCCATTGTTTGTAATTGTTACTTTTAACTTCTTAATAACGGTGGGGCCAATATAAATGGAGCGCGTTTTGTAATCTGAGCCTTATATATTTATACATATAATACTAATACATACTAATACACTATTAAATGCAGCTGCCTTCACAAACTATATCATATATTGTCATAAGTTATAAAATTGACTGCAGTTCCACTTGGGCCTCTAGTTCCGATGTGTACTTCTTGAGTACTTGCAATGAGATCCTAAAGGGCAATACAAATTTAATTAGCTCCTTTTTAACTGTCTTTTGATCCCAAAATGAATATGATGTAGATTTTAAACTGCATCGTATTTGGCAAGATGAACCAATTTCAATGTCAGAAACTCGTTTGGAAAATATCGTAGAATTATAACTACGGGTCAAATGGCGGCTCAGTCCACAGTGTCTACAGTTGAATTTAAAAACGATGGACAAATGAAACTGATAATGCATTTAAGTAGGTGAAAAATTTTAAAAACTGAATCATTAATTCATCGATTCACATCAGTGTTCAGACATTGATAAAGTCCTTCAACTTGTTCAAAAATAGAACAAATCAGACATGGGAACAAAGTTTGTTTAAAGAATAAACATGAACATGGTTTGCTTGGTAAAGCTTAGTACTGATAACAACGCAGAGCTAATTTGGTTCCGGATAACAGGTTTGAAATAACACAACACAGCAGAACAAGAAACGCTTGTTAACTTGGACAATAACCTCAAGCAGGATTTTCCGATAAAATCAGACGCGAAGGGATGCGCATTGGAAATGCACCAAATCAAACTCGATGAATATCTAACAAGAAGTTCAAATGTACTAGGTGAATTACTGGAACGATATGTACCACACTGATAAGACTAAGAAACAAACCTGCAGTGGGATTGGCAGTGCAAATATATTTCATACACACAAGGGTTTATCAAAGTCTATGGGATCTTCAACAGCTGTGAGTGCGTACAACAGCGTAAAATATTAAGATAATTATTTTAAAATAATAAATTCGTTAGATCTTTACCAAATGTATTATTCTTCACTTTTTAAATGAAGGTTAAACAGAGATACCACAAGTAAAGAGTTTTGTCACAACATATAATACTTTGTAATTTTTAATGAACACTACATAATTTACATCGCATCAAACTCACTGAATAGTTAGAGTTTTAATCAATAAATCTATTAAAACTATTAAATACCTTTAAGCAACAGTGTTTAATATGTAGTATACGCTCATTCGTAATAAAGATTTAGTTCAGTTTCTTTTAATTGAACTATCGCCACTTGTCAATCATGCCGATCAATTAACTAATCAACGAGCGTAAATTAGACACACCTCCGGGCATTGCTTTCGTCCGCAATTTTCCTCCGACAAGCTGCTTGTGGCAATAACGAATTGATTATGATAAGTATCATAAATTTTGCAATGATTTGTTGATTTCTCGAACGATAACTTTAAAAGAAGTCAGTGAGGGCCTTGTAATTCTGACAGTCGATATCCAGATCGTCTAAACCAGTGGTTCCCAAACTTTTTCGGTCCACCGCCCCTTTGGTTATCCGCAGCGTTTCCCTACCTTACCCTGTAACAAGCATTATTCAGTATTAACACCCCTCGGTAATTCCACCGCCCCCAAGGGGGCGGTACCGCCCACTTTAGGAACCACTGGTCTAAATGGAGGAATTAGAGTTATTCCTTTCCCGAAACATAGACAAAACTTCGATAAATAAAGACTTTTTTGTGGTCGCGTGTACGATCAGCCGAATATAGAAACAATTGATGGCAATTACAAAATGTTTGTTTGCATAAAAATATGTAGAAAAGCATGTCCCGTCGATGACTTCAAGAAAAACGAAATCGAAATTGAAAAATATATGTAAAATAAACGTTTCTAGAATATGGGTGGAGAACCCCTAACAGTGGTTTCATACAATTATCGTCCGATATTTCAAGCATGCGTTTACTTGTTTACATCAACATACATCATTGATAAAAATTCCATCAGACGAACACATTAGAACTTTAAAATTATTATGCACAACAGTATACTTCTAAACAGTAATTATTTACGATTTTTTTTATTAATTTTTATTCATTTACTTCCAAGGCAGCATAAACATAAGGCAGATAAAATTAATAAGGATGAGATTATACACTAAATACACTAACATCTTTTGGAGCGAATTTCCTTTACATGAATAGATTCTCAAGCAGCTTTAAAATTGATTTTTATTATTTACTGAAATAAAACACTTAGGTTATTACTATACGAACTTGAACAACAAATATAAATATTGTCTACTGCAGGATAATTTATGCAACTTTGTAATTTTACATTTTTAAGAATAATACAAATCATTTTTAATTAACATATCACTTAAACTGGAACCTATTTCTTTGCCATATACTGTATGTTTGTCGGAGGTGAACAGGTCGTCATGTCACGTGATTTGGTAGGCGGAGCGATCCATCATCTCGCGTAGGGTCAGTTCCTGGACGACGTTGATCAAGATTCCTTACCGTGGTAAATTTGCAGATAATACGATGGTTATTACGTTTACTCCCACCAATGTATAAGAATCATTATTAGATTAACATGTGTGTGTGCGTGTGTGTGTGTGTGTGTGTGTGTGTGTGTGTGTGTGTGTGTGTGTAATTAGAATAGTAAAAATTGATTTGTGTATTGATAAGTATAAAGATTTAAAGATAAAAATATACTCGCTTGTATTTAATTTGACGCAAATACTGTTGTTGTATTGGAATGTTGTTTGTTCCAAGCTCACTTTTCTTTTGGTGATAGCATTTTGGGGTGATAAATCAGCGGCCTTTATGGGGCGGAGTTTGTTGGGGGTTTTTAATCAACAATTAAGCAATGTTTATAAACCTTGCTCTACCGAATACAATATGTCCTAGTGCTATTTCAAATTTACAATTTCGCGAATGATTACTCTTCCAAATAACAGTGATGTACACACGTTACAACTTGTTCTTGTTTTTGTTAAAGATCTTAATATATTTGTGTGGCAACTGTTACTTACTTCTCTTCTTGGACCTAATATTGGAATAGCAGGTGACAAATGTCAGCCTACGGTAATCACCACACCAATAAAACGACGTACATTTTATATCCTATCATACATATCATAAGCTTAGAATTTTCTGCGACTTCGGACGAAATCCGCCCATATCCTAAAGAAATAGTGTTTGTGCCTGTGTGTGTGTTTGTAGTTATCTGTTGATCTAGCAAAACAGGCAACATGACAGTAAATGCTACATTCCGTCTCGTGCTTTGATTGATAATATGACACACATGAGAACGTTAACTTTAAAGAAGGGCCAAAACTATTTCATAATCCTGATTTTCAATCGCTGTCATCTTTAACAATTAGACTAATGAAGATGCTCAATGTAAGCAAGTATAAGAAAATCAGCACATAAACCACAGCAAGGGATGAATTGCAAATTTAGCATTGAGTACTGCTATATGTATCAAAAGAAAGAGAAAAAAGATAAAGAAAAGACAAAGAGAAAAAATATACAAGTAGTTACTCACATGCTGTTACATTGGTATCGGCCGGAACTTGCATCTTGACACACACAGTTAAGTTCACAGGTCTTCTGCCAGGTTTCTCCTTGTTGGTAAGTCCTTCCCTCATATATGCAGCCTTAATAATAATAATAATAATAATAATAATAATAATAATAAGCCATATATGAAGAGTTTTTTAAATATAGCATTATTCTTGTTTTAATTCTGTGATTTTGCACTCACATTTAAGATATCATATTACAAACGCTGTTCCTATCTTGTGAAAGTCCTAATTTTCTTCCCAAAGAGGCATTTTGAAATCTGATTTTCAGTAGTATAAAATGAATATCGAACACTACCTTCCTTGGAGCGACAATGCTTTCAAACGGTCGGCATACCAAACTAGCTTCAATAAATAAACTGCATTGAGACATGGCTCCTAAAAGAGTGACACCTCTTCCCGTGTACTAATCCTGCTTCATTTAGTCCAAATCATCATATGACTTAGACGGCATGTTCAGTGTTGAGTGAATTTTTGGAAGAGCAGTCAACATGGATACATGCAGATTCTTTATTTATTTATTTATTTATTTATTTATTTATTATGTATTTATTTATTTTTTTCTTTTTTTTTTTCTTGTTAGTTGTTCTTTTACATACGTGTTTTGGCCGCCCCATTCGTTGAGAAATCTAATTAAAAGGTGTGCGGCAAATGACCTCTGGAGTAGGAAACTTCTCACATAAAAACAGCTGCTACTACGTTTAGTCCGAAAAAGTGTTTGAATTTAAAAGCCCTATCCTAGATAGCCTGTTCAGGATTATGTATGGTTTGTGCATGATTTCGCGGTATTCGATGACGTATAGAGGAGATTCTACTGAAAATTTAATAAGAAACTCTACATGCGTAATCTCTAACGGCCATGCTTCAAATGCCACGTATGATTTGCACAGGTCAGCAAAATGTATTATGTGTGAGAAACAATATGCCAGTCTCTTGAATGAATGTTTGAAACGGCATCTATAATGCAAAGTAAACCATGAAGATCTAGCGATTCCTTTTTGGTCCTACGGTAGTTTTTAATAATGATTTTTCAAATGGCATCCTAACGACTTCTTATTTAATTTAATTTTTTGTGAGTCAGCAATAGATTTGGAGAAGAAACACAATACTTTACCATGAATCTGTCTTTTGATGTTTGCAGAAGACACAGTCGTTACTAGCAATACGAAACAAATCAAGTTCTTCATTCTCCCTATGCTACACAAACCGCTCGAAAGATGTACGAAAATACGAAAATAAACGCGGCTTGCTAAAGAAACATGCTGACGGAATGGTCAATTTTATAGTCGACAGGAGCTGATAACAAATGGGTCACGTGATCTACACTGCTAACGGAAGTTCTATTAAAGATTTCATCACGCTTCAGATTGTACGTCTTGTGAATGGTAAAATTATGCCAAGTCAGATTAAAAATATGGTGTCAACGATCTATTGGATTTTATCTTAAATCTTGGTCAGCGACGTTCCATGTATTAATTTTGCTGAATTCCTTTGGGTGTGCACAATGCACGATGAATGAGCCTGGCACTCGAGGGTTTTTTTTCCGTCATATTCAAACTTTTCTTTGTCTCCTTTGGCCAGGAAAGATTCCATAACTTGAAAGCTAACTCATCAAATATAATAAAAATTTAAAACATTGGGATATAGAGTTTGAAAATTTAAAATCTCCGGAAGATTAAGTTAGTCTTCACAATGGCAGATAAGCATTTAAAATATTTGAAAACAATCTTCAAAGACTTAATTCAGTAAAATATTGCTTTCTTTCACGCATTTAATGTATATTTATAGCGCAAGAAAGATGCGATTTCAGAATGTACTATGACTTTATTGCAAAAGAAAAACCAACATATTTTAGCTGAAGTTTTTTTAAAAAAGTATTGGAGATTTTTGCAATTAAATTTCGAAACTTGAGGAAAAGAAACCACTAATTTTTATTATCATTTCTATGATTAGGTATGTTAAAAGCAATTATTAATACGCAGGCACGTATTACATGATGTCAACATGTAGGGCAAGATTATGTTATCAAGAACGCCGACGCACTGTTACAGCGGTCAGCCATTGTCGCGGAGGTGTGACCACCTGGAAATCGAGATAAGATAACAGGGTCAAATATGCTCACGTTGGGTCTTGCTGTGGCCAAACCAAGGTGTTCCATGTAGTGCATGCATTTGTATATTGGTCACATTGACTGGATGATCCCTTCATGGACTCGAAACTGTGTTATGACGCTAAAATTGAGAGACAAATATTGCTAACCATAAATCCGCTCTCACCATTCCATTATCATGTTATAATAATTCTTCATAACATGGCTAAATATCTTTGATAAAATACGCAGTTTGTTTGCTGGTGGACAGATTTGGATGAAAATCATTACTTTTATTGTTAATATTAATATGTAACCCCCAAAAATGTAAATCGGAGTATAGTTTAGTACATGTGTACCGAATTTGTAACGTGAGCAATTTTCGAAGAGTATTAACTATACTGACTACACCCACTCGATGAAATGTACCAGTTATTCACTCGATAAAAATAAATACTCATCTCTCCCCACCCCCATGTGAAAATATCAATAAAATAAAGGTAAAATGCGTGAATGCAGACTGTCTGAAAACAAGAACAAATAATAGATGTGAAATTTGACCATCTTCCATGTAAAGGGGAACTTAAATCAATACAAACTCATGCGGCCATTCAGCCAATGATCAGAAAAAAATCTCCGAAATACTAATGTGTCTGCCATTATAAATATATGTACCACGTTTACCAAATAACGTCATGGTCATAACGTTCATTTCAGCCGACACAAGTAAGATGTCTTATTGCTTTATTCCCACATTTCTTTTTTTCATGCATGAACCCACTAAAGAACGTTTTTTTACTGAAAGTGTGCAAATAATTTCATAAAGATATCATAATGTTTCTGACATCGTTCTTTTTTGAATAACAAACATTTTTATTTATTTGTATTTCCAAACATCGATAGAGAAAAACATTTTGCATTAAAAGAGACATACAGACTGTCACAAACAAATTTATAAAAAGAGCAGAAATATTGCAATATGTGTAAAGTTGTTAGAGACAGGTAATCCTGTATGACGCCGTATGTGTGAATTGGTAAACAAACAGTAATCGCGACACATGAGACCTTTCAATAAAGTCAAGGTTGAATAATGTAAAACTCTTCCGAACCTTGACATAACTTTAATATCAAATCATTAACCATTTTAGATTCTGTTCATCACATTTGTTTTTATTTTTATTTAAATTGTTTAGAAAGAAAGAAGAAGGAATAATTTCGTTCATTCTGACTCGCTCGTTGTACCTTTCATTTGAAGCGAGTAAAAATTAGTCCCGGACGCAGTTCTACAATCAATAACATTTAAAAGTTGAATTTTTTACAAATTATGAATCAAAGATCAAGTATCCTTCCGAAAAAGTAGAACATTTTAAACAGACAAAATCATTTGTCAACAGAGAAAGTCCAATTAGTGCGATGTCACATATTTTGATACCGGTTAGGGTAGACAATCTATGTTAACACCAAAGTGTGTCAGTTTCACTACTCAGCATTCCATTGTTGG
>JAECUM010032913.1:0-15542 GCA_016617855.1 Megalonaias nervosa | reverse complement strand
ATTATTTGACATGAAGTTCTTTTCCCATGATAGCGTTATGGTCAATTCTACTGAACCTTAACGTAGGTCCTTTTATGTTTCAGAGATGAAATAAGGGAAATATCAAAGTGACCTTTCTCACATACTTTTCTGGCTTGACTATGATAAAATTTTAATGCACAATTTATTCAACTTGAAGATTCAGTACTTCTTCAAAATTCGACACATTACATATATGCGCATTCATGCGCAATGGGACGGTGGCAATTTGATATTATAGGAGTGATGCTATATTAAATGTTGCTTTATAGCAATGCTTTAAAACCCATGTGGTGGTATATGAGGGATTGGCCGGGCATTTCTAATCGGTTGAGTATAATGTACGTATCTAACGACCATACGTGAAAGGTTTCACGGATCCCACTATTCAGCTCGCCAGATTTGTAAAAGTATCGCACCAAGGACACTACATTAAGGGACTGGCAGGGAGTAGTTATATGTGGCACAGTAGCGTCATATGTGGCACCTGCAGGTCATACGGGAAATCTTATGTTAAAATGGCCCATAGATTTAACACTATGGGATCAAAAGTGTTTATGGGGTCAAACAATGGACTATGGGGTCAAAGGTTTTTAAATTGGTCAAAATCGCACTATAGGGTGAAGCTGTTTATAGGGACAAAAGTGTTTACAGGGTCAAACGAAAAGTGTAATATGAATAGTAAAAGTGAAATAGCATCTTTTCTAGAGAGCTGAGTGACGTTTGAAAACCAAATTGAGTTAACATAGGTCACAACTCACCGATCTTATTCTTTTCCTCAAACTTCATCTCACAGTGGGTCCGTATAGAAAGGCTCTCTTCAGAGAGCTTTACCTCTCCAGACAAATCCTTCTCTTACAATTGTCTGTGTCAGTAACCTTGGTAATGGCCCATGATAATTTCACATAGATCAGGTACTTCGAGTTGAACAGGATCGCTGATAAGAGTGTGGATGCCTCCACGCTTGCTAACATGGTATATGCCTTGGACTCTACAGTCTTCAACATTCTATGCATCTTTATCGTGAGATCAGGCGAAACCGTGAGACAAGACGCTTGAATTTATGGCTAAAGGTCTGATCGATACGGATTGAAATGTTTCGTCATTTTGAAGTTGCGTTACAAAGTCAGTCAGAGCGCAGTCTCTCTTCCAATCAGAAGAGATCGACGCGTGACATCACATGTGATATATAGTGCGCCAGAGTTTCTATGCAATCAAATTGACGAGACATAAACTGAGTATGGCTGAAACTAGGAAGACGATGACTTGGGGTGCGCCTGTGGTATATACGAGGAGTGATGATATGACGACTACGAAAACCACGGTCATGCTTCCAGAAGGGAATGATTTTTTTAATTTAGTGGATTTTCTTTTGTCTTCCCATGAATTTTTTACAGGCATCTCTGCCTTCACCGCTTTTTCTCTCGATACCTTTGGTGGAGAAGTTAGAAAGAGGCAGAAGGAAGAATTGGAGAGGGTTTTTTCAACAGCAGAAAGAAACAGAACAAGCATTTGCGATTCAGCAACAGCAAGAATATAAAAGAAGAAAACGAGAAGAAGAAGAAAAGATAAAGCGTGAAGGAGCAGGAGAGACGAATGATGGTGAAAACCAAACGGTGTGTGTTCTACAAGACATTATGGAAGAGTTAAAGTATCTAGGGAAATGTATCAGACTTCCTTAACTCAACTCAAGAGAAAGAGACCTTCACAAGCCAAGCACTCCAATACAGCCATCACTACCACTGAGATGCTAGCAGCAGTTATCACTACCAAGGCATACACAGTAGCAGGAGAAGAAGTAGGACTTGTTCGTGGTAAAGACTTGAGATAGTTTAAGTTCATCACGTCAATTCCATGAGTTTGTCAAAAACAAACACCCAACGGTCCTTTTCGGGACCACCTAAATCTCGAGAAAAGAAACATACTACTCAAAGATTGCCAAATCATGTAAATCTCAAACCCTTTTCCCATAATGTATTAAAGGTGTGAGTGTATGTGTCCGTGTGTGATTATCCATAATATAAACAAGCAAGACAAAGAGACACTTACGTTTTTCTTGATATATTTTCTCTTTAAAAAAATCTCACAACATATCATAAAAGTCTATTTTCTTCTTATTATCACTGTCTGTCTCTCCTTTTGAATTTCGTCCCTAGCATGAGTTTTTCCTCGTCTTCACTTTCTTCTCGAGGTCTGGATTTCTTGCCTTTGTTGACCGGAATGGGTTCTTCTTTATTTTCAGAAGACCTCACCTCCTCTTCCTTTTGATGTTTTTTGCTTGTTCTCTTTTACTTTAAGACACTCTGAAGACCAACGTCCTTTATCCTGACAATGATACCTTAACCTCTCTCTTTTCTCCTGTCGCTCCTTTGCTTTGATGTTGTGGGCAATCTATAGCTCAATGTCCTCTCTCTTGACATATATAGCAAGCAACATGACTTTTATCTTGGAAGGAGAAGTAATCCGTCATCTACTCTGAAGTATACTTTCGTGTGAAAGGGTAAGCTGTGTTGATTCTTCCATCTTGACTGTTTGAGAACTGAATGAATATTCTTTGAGTAATACACTATCCCTACATATAGGAACCCACTGTAAAACCTAGTCAAATGAAATTTTGCAACCAAGATGAAACGATCGCACCATTCCAGTGAGAAAGGATAACACAGTAAGAGGCAACGTCCTGACGTGTGGCCTCACACGTAAGGATTTTTTTTTATCTCAAATCCATGCCAGCGATTTCTAAGACGACTAGAGCAAGTCCGAATCAACACCGTCCACGTCTGTCTCGAGACCTACCCAAAATGGAAGTCAGTTAGTAGCTCCCGAAAAGTATTACCACATTCGAGAGAAGCTTAAATGTATATCCAGAAAATTTTGAACGACTGCTTACACGTACACGATGACATTTCAAGAGTTCAAATCGAAGTGCCACCCCAGAAAAAAGACGGTTTCATGGCCAGTTTGTGGGATTCCTTGCTAGAGACACTGAAACGACAATGCCAAGCCAAAATAGACGATCTTTTGAGACACTCCATTCATCATGACAGTTTGAAATCGCTCGTCTGGATCGAGTTTGGCACCCAGGCAAAATCAACATCATCCATAGTCATCGAAAAAATTATGGAACTTTCAGCTATCAAGCGATGAGCTTTACATCACCGATGGAAATGCTACACTTACATGAACCACATTTCCCCTCCGAAAGGAGCGAACGCAGAAAAGTGTTATTGGTGGACGTCATTCACAATATCAAACACAACATCGTCCAAGTTAACAACTCCCAAGACCACATGTATTTAGCCCTATCCATCGTGATGGGTCGAACGTATGCCGACAAGAACAAAACAGCAGATTGGAAAAAAGCCTGGGAGAGCATTCGACAATCGGAAAGAGCCAAAGAAGGAAAAGAAGATAAACTCCTGTTACAGCAGGCAGGGATATCGAAAGAGACCGCGTGTTGCATTCCTGAAATGCACAAAAGTCAAGACGATGAAAGTGTGTCCTCAAGTGGTTTGTGGACCTCTGGAGTTTCGAGGCCCCGATTTCCCAGACGGAAAATACACTGAAGTCTATCATCATAATGAACATTTCGGCGCCATTTCGAATATGACCGGTTTTCTCCGATACTCTTATTATTATCAAGGGTTTGCCAATCGAGAGCAACACATTCATTTCGGAGAGATGTCAATGTTGTTTAACGTCTAAACCCTGAATTCCCGAAGGAAAAGAACGAATTCATTGCTCTTCTTGAAAGCGAATCTTTATCAGTCCTACGTGTTACGAACAACATCATTAACACATCATATGGCGCAAGATCAACAACAGAAAAGTGCTTTCCAATCACTGAGATTGTGCTCTACCGGTGGATATCTCATTCGCACCGAAACCCCAAGGCACATAAGTAGTATAGTGGGATTCCCTGTGGATTATGGGGTGTTTGCACCCTGGGGACGAACGGGAATTTAAAATCCGTAGGACTGTCTAGAGAAAATGGGAATTTAACATAGCGACAATGGATTGATACTGTCTAGGGATAATGGGAATTTAACATAGCGACAATGGATGGGGACTGTCTAGGGACAAGGGGAATTGGAGAGGAGTGACGTCACTGTACTGGACACTGGGGAAACAATGGTAACAATGTTGCAAGGGGTTGACCTCAATCGTGCGGAACAGTGTCGCATGGGGCTGACCTGAATACGCACTACTCTAGGGACAAATAGAGACATAGACATAGAGACATGGTTAGAGACATGATTAGTGACATAGACAGAGACACAGACATATATAGATTTATCCACATAAATCTATCAAACAAACAACTATACAAACGACTAAAACAAAATTTAGGCAAGAGAGAATAGGCATCTTTTATAGACAGTTGAGGGGCCCTGAAAAGGGCCTTTGGTTTTTTCGTTAACACCATTCATTCGACATAGAGTGCATCGCACGGATCTTCTTCTGTTCCTCAAACTTTGTCTGACCTCTGGACCGTAGATCAAGACTCTCTTCAGAAAGCCTTGTCTCTTCACATAGATCCTTCGTTTCCAAAGGGCTGTCTCTGTGAGATGGGTAATTGCCCATGATGATTTGACATACATGGGATAGTCCGGGCTGAACAGCATCGACGATAGGAGGGTAGATGATTCTACGTTAATCCACATCTTGTGACGATAACAGGTGAATGCAATGAGGTGAACCACGATTATTTATAGTGGAAGAGCGGATCGAAACGGATTGAGTTTTTTCACCAATCCTAACACGCTATACAGAATTCAGTCACAGTGCGGAGCTTGTCTTCCAATCCGAAGAGAGCTACCTGTGACGTCATATTCCCTATATAGGTGCGCTAGCGTCTGAGCGCAGTGAATCAATGTGACAGAGTTAGAACATGATGGAAACGACGAAGATTCTTTGTTAACTACACTGACACGGCAATGTCAAGCCAACGAAGACGATCGCTTGACACTTTCCATTTATCACGACAGACTGAAGTCCCCTGTTTGGATCGAGTTTAGCAGGCCATCAGAATTGACACCATTGAAATGTCCAGGATGTTTGGCCTCTAAACCATGTTTTGAAGAAGGACAAAAAACGAGTGCATTGTCCAGCTTGTCAGCAAACTTTTGTCAGCCCTACCTGTTACCAACAACATCTGAAGACGCAAGGTTCACAGCAGAAAAGTGCTTGCCTGAGATTGTGCCCTATTAGTAGACAAGTTATACGTATCAATAATGCCAATTCGCACGTTTGTCCAGGAAAGGAAAGATGTCACATTTGCTACCAAATCGTGGACTTGGAACACAAATGCTAAATTAAAAAATACGAACCCCAACAGGAGGAGGAGACGGAGGTGGAGGAAGATGACCAGAATATAGGGAATTTCATTTTTTCGATTTCGAATGCATGGAAGAGACTGGCATTCACATTCCGAATTTCTGCGTGGCTCATTGAGCCTACGAGAAGTGCTTCCAAGAACCGATCTTTTACCATTTCCCTCAATATAGCAAGATTCCTGGAGGACATGAAAAAATCATTCGGGCCGAACACGCTGCCCAATTTTGCCCAATGGCTCTTAGACCCTATCTATGAGATGTGGAGTCAAGAGGACATCGAACATTACAGAGATTGTCATCGCTATGCCACGGTGGTGGCTCACAGTTTCTCGGGATACTATGGACAATTTCTTCTGAAATACAATATGGAACAGTACCGAACTCCTTGAAGTCACTTTGAACGGAGCTAAACTCATTTCCATGCAAGCGGAAGAGGTACAGTTTAAAGATACGATGAGTTACTTGACCATGCCATTGAGTCGAATGGCTAAAACTTTTGGAATGCCAGAAATGGCCAGAAGCTATTTTCCGTACTTATTCAATACCGAAGCGAATCAATCTACCACATTTGCCTGATGCTCACTACTACGACCCCGACAACATGCGCACCGAACAACGAGAAGCTTTCTATGCTTGGTACCAAGCTCACGCCTCGGACCCCTTGGACTTTCAGGAAGAAATGTTAAAGTATTGGCGATCGGACTTGGACATTTTACGGCGTTGCTGTCGAAAATTTCGAGAATTGTTCATGGAGCACAGAGGGATTGATCCTTTGGAAAAAGCCTGTACCACTGCTAAAGCGTGTTTCTTAGTGTACCGCAAACGATTCATGCCCGAGAAGACCTTGCTGTCATCAGTCCTCCAACAACCAATTTTGTCAAACGTCAATACTCGGTCAAAGTCCTACGCTGGATACATTACTTGTGCGACAAGCAAGACAAATGGATTCAAATGCCCAAAACGGAGGATGTGAAAAGACCATTGGAAACTATTCAGTGGATGGCTGGGACTTATAAATCCCTACGAATGTAACGGTTGCTTTTTTCACAATGTCCGACCTGCTACCCTCAACGTGACACTAAAAATCAGTTTTTACAACGTACCATGCAAGACTTGTACGAGACCACTTGTCAAAGGCACTTAAAGTTAGAACAGCAAAGATACCAAGTGGTAGAATTGTGGGAACACGTGTACGAACACAGTTTGTAAACCGATCCCGAGTTTAAGCGGATCGTGGAGAGTTACAAGTTGATGGACCGTCTGAACCCGCGGAATAGTTTGTATGGAGGACGGACGAATGCCACCTGTTTGCTGTACCACGCTGACGAGGAGAAAGGAGAAGAAATCAAATACTTTGACGTGCGGTTCGCTGTATCCTTACGTGTGTAAATATTGTCACTTTCACGCAGGGCACCCACAATTGCTGACGCGACACATCGACCTGGACAACATTCGACAATAGGAAGGATTGATTAAATGTAAAGTCTTCCCTCCCACGGACTTGTACCATCCAGTTTTACCTCACCATTGCCAAGGAAAACGGATATTTCCCTTGTGTCGTATTTCTGCTGAAACGAGCAACCAAGACCAACTTTGTCATCACACTCAGGAAGAACGCGCCTTGAGAGAAACGTGGGTTTGCGTGGAATTATTTAAAGCTCTGGACCTGGGACACCAACTGTAAGAAGTGTACGATATTTACCACTTTCCCAAGACAGAACATTACATTGGCTATCCTTCCTGGTGCCACACTCCCGCAGACCAAGAGAAATTCAAAGAGAAATACTTTGAGCAGGAGAGTAACACTTTAGATCACATCGAGAAAAACGAAGGAAGGCGATCGTTTGCCAAAGTGATGTTAAGTTGTTTGTGGGGAAAAATGGCACAACGACCGTGTTTACCCAAGATGGAGTATTTGATAGAACCTTCCCACTACTTCCAGATGATTCAAAACAAATACATGAAGCGAAGCATTCGTCAGTTTGGCTGGTTGAGCTGGCTACGGAGGCAATCCAGGAAGAAGAAAAGATTAAAGAGGAGGAGAAAAAGAAGAGAGAAGAAGAGATGAAAACAATTTTGCTTCACCTCATCCTGAGGCAAACGGGCGAAGTCAAGCCAATGGTGAGAACACCTCCACAGCGTCAAGCACCATAACCACAACCACTACCACCACCACCGAGACCTGCTGTCCCTCAGATAGAAAATTGTGACGAAGAATTGGAAAGGCAGCGGCAAGAGTGGGAGCCTCAGCGACAACGAGATCAACCACGGGTACAGCATCATCGAAGGTATGGAATAGAAGAAGGAGGGAGCAAGTCTTCACTATCCCTCAAACTGAGGATAGTGAAGCAACGCAGACGCCATCTGTGCTCCCAACAACAACAGTGAATTGGGAGCAGGATTGGATTCGGCGCTGCGTGTGTGGAGCCACACCTGGGAGATGTAATCATTAAACAGGTTCATCTGGAGTTCATAAAAAACAGCCCTTCTCAGGGCTAACCAGATCTCTAGAAAAGAGAGACTGGTCAGTTTGCCAATAATATGTGTGTGTGTGTGTGTGTGTGTGTGTGTGTGTGTGTGTGTGTGTCTTTCCCTTAACAAATCCCTTGTCCCTAAACTCATACGTGTTTGTTTTTGTGTGAATGTGGAGTAGTGTGACTACAAACACTAACTCCTTTGCTGATGTAATAGTGTTTGTGTGCGTGTATGTGCGTGTGTCTTTTACCCCTAAAAAACCCTTGTCCCTACTCTGATGAGTGATTGTTTTGTGTGAAAGTGAAGTAGTGTAATAATAAATAATGACTCACTTGCCTGGTGTGATTGTAGGTGATGGTGTGTTTTGTAAATAAAAACTTTCCTTCTTCGCTATCTGTTGGTATGGAGCATTTTGGATTTTGTTGGTATTAGTGTGTTGGTTTGTAAAACATTTATTTTAGGTCAGCACTAGAATCTCTGTGGATTTGTTGGTATGTGATATGGGTAGTTGGTGAGAGGGGGTGTTTTCCTTCACGTCCGTGCTTGAGGCATATAAATCGTAGCGTTCTTCATTCGCGCCATTCAACATTGAATAAATCAAGATGGGAGTAATCACATCGACAAGATGAAGAAGTTGCAAGACGTTCTAGATAACTTAAATAAAGGCATGTTAAAAGATGTGATAAAGGAGGTACAAGAGGAAAATGAAGACCAGGACGAAAGGAGCAAATCAGAGTCTACAATGATAAGCTAAAGAAATAAGAAGAAAATGAAAAAGAACAAAAGAGAAGAAGGAGGAGAAGAAGCAGGAAATGGAAGAAAGAAGAAGAAGAAGACAAATGTGACGGAGAAGATGAGAAGTCGGTGGAGGAGAAGAAGAGGAGAGAGAAACTAGAAGAAGAAGAAAGCCTTTTCAGGGCCACTCATCTGTCTAGAAAAGATATCTATTCTCTCTTGCCTAAAATTATTTTAGTCGGTTGTATAGTTGTTTGTTTCATAGATTTATATCGATAAATCTATATATGTCTGTGTCTCTGTCTATGTTTCTAACCATGTCTCTAACCATGTCTCTATGTTTATGTCTCTATTTGTCCCTAGAGTAGTGCATATTTAGGTCAGCCCCTTGCAACACTGTTCTGCACGATTGAGATCAGCCCCTTTCAACGTTGTTACCATTGTTTCCCCAGTGTCCAGTATCGTGACATCACCCCTCTCCAATTCCCCTTGTCCCTAGACAGTCCCCATCCATTGTCTCTATGTTAAATTCCCATTGTCCCTAGACAGTCCCATGCTTGTTGTATTCCCGTTTGTCCCCAGGGTGTAAACACCCAAATGTAACACTAAGTCCCCATAGTCCACAGGGTATCCCACTATGCTACTCACATATTTGTCCAGGGAGGAAACTATGTCCTTTTCGTCACCATATCGTAGATTTGGAATATCGACTTTAGATCCAAAAATGCAATTCTTACCAGGAGAAAGACTTGAAGACCACGAAAATGAACGTATGCAAGAGATCGTCATTGACATCCCTAATTTCTGCGTCACTCGTATGCTTGCGAGAAGTGCATCCAAGAACCTAACTTTTCCGTTGTACCTGTAGCAAGATTCCAGGAGGCCGTGTAAAAAAAAATCTTTGGAAGACCCAGCACGTTTACCAGTTTTGAGCAATGTATCTTAGACGTTATCGACAACACTTGGAGCGACACGGACATCCAACGTTACGGGGACTGTCTTCCAATGACCAAAGTGTATTTTCCACAATTTTTCAATACCAAAGCCAATCAAGTTGTCCTCCCGCATTTTCCCGACGCTCACTATTATGACCCCGACAGTACCCATCGAAGAGTAGCCTTCTACGCTTGGTACCACTCTTATGCTTGCAACCCATTTGACTTTCAGGAAGAAATGTTAAAGTATTGACGATCTGATGTGGGTATTTTACGCCATTGTTGTGGAAAATTGCGACAATTGGTTCTGGAGGACATAGGTAACGATCTTCTACTATTGCCAAAGCCAGTTCCTTTATGTACTGCAACAAATTCACACATTCGCCATCATACCCTCTCAAAACTTCTAGTTCATCATCCGTCGATACTCTGCCAAAACTCTGCGTTGGTTACATTACTTATGCAAAAGAGAAGAGAAATGATCCAACATGCTAGAAAAGGGGGCAAAAAGAAAATCAGAAATCTTTCGGTGGATGGTTGGGATTTAGAAGACATTCCCCCAAGATTGTCTTCGCATTTCATGGATGCTTACTCAAGGATGCCCCATCTGCTACCCTCAGCGACACACGAAAAGTCCTCAGACTACACCATGGAACATTTGTAAGAGAAAACCTACCAACGACGCCTGAAATTAGAACAACAAGGGTACCTAGTTGTAGAAATGTGGGAACACGAGCACAACCGACGTTTCAAAAGCGATCCCTAGTTTAGATGGATTTTTCAAAAGTCACGTCATGGTAAACATTGAACCTCTGAACCCACGTGCCAGTTTATTTGGTGGACGAACGAATGCAAAACGCATCCTGTACGACGTGGGCGAATCTCAAGGAGAAGAAATCAAATACATCCGTGTGTGTTCGTTGTAGCATTGGGTATGCAAATATTGTTGCTTTCCAACAGGACACCCTCAAATTTTGACAGAACATACATTGGCGTGGAACACATTAGTCAATACGAAGGCTTGATCAAATGCAAAATCTTACCTAACCCCTACTTTTACCATCCTGTGTAACCACAACATTACCAAGGAAAACTGATATTTGCTTTGTGCCGTATCTGTGCCGAAGCTTGTAATCCAAACCATCCTTGTCCACATACGTTGTAGGACGCGCTTTGACAGGAACATGGACCAGCGTGGAATTATTTCGTGCTTTGGATCTGGGATACAGATGGTTAAATGTGTACGAATTTTACTTCGTTCCAAACAGAGAACTCTAGCAGAAGGACGAAGGGCATTTTCTCGGGCCACGTCAAAGCATCAAACAAAAACAAGAAGCCAGAAGAGATCCATACGTTTTTCCGACTCCAGAAGATCAAGCAGCATTCAAGGAAAAGGATCGATCCGTCGAAGAGATCTCTTAATACCACGTGGAAAGGAACGAATGAAGATGGTCGTTTGCAAACGTCATACTCAATTGCTTGTGGGGAAAATTAGCACAACGTCCGTACTTGCCCAAGATGGATTAATTAGCAGATCCATGCCGACATTTTGAACAAAAGAAAACGAATGAAACACGTGGAAGCCGATCAAACGTCGGAGGATTATTTGGATGACGCTTGGAGTCTCATCTCCGAAGAGAAAGTGTGTGTGTGTGTGTGTGTGTGTGTGTGTGTGTGTGTGTGTGTGTGTGTGTGTGTGTGTGTGTGTGTGTGTGTGATTTGGATTTTTAACGTAGCTTGAACAATTTTTCAGTCATATCGCTACGATGTCTGCAGTGTGACAAGTTTATAGTGATGTTAGGCATTGGAGCATCATGTCGCAGACATGTAGCATGATGTCTCACCCAGTCACATTACCCTGACACCAGGCCGACCAATCCTATCAACTAGCTTCTTAATGCTGAGCGTCTGGGAAAGCATCTGTTAGTACCATTTTTATAAGTCTTTGATATGAGTCGGTCGGGGATCAAATCCGCGACCTTCCGCATCCTAGGCGGATGCTCTAACCACTAGGTCACCAGAGAGGTAAAGAGAAATTGTTGAAGAAATGGTATAAAGACTTGAGTGACCATTCCTCTTCTCAACTGACGTTTCTGTAGATCCAACGCATCGAAGCTCTCTTGAACAGAGTATGGAGATGAGTCATAGAGTTACTTGACAGACGTTTTCAGGGAAAAACTCAGGTGTGAATTGATGACGTATCATTACTTGTGAACAAATTGGATGCCTTGAAACTGCATTAGCTTCTGATGCACAATAGGTACACAGCATCTTGGAATCTTGCGGTGTGCTAAAGTTGAACTTCCTCATTGCAAACCTAAAGAAATTCAAGCCATATCATTAACATCGACGACAGTCATCAACCAGGAAACCACTGGGTCGTCGTCTACTTTCTCAACGATCGCAGTGTGGACTATTTTGATTCTTATTTATCACAGCCTTTTAAAAACGTCATCATTGGTTTTATAAGATGAAATGCCTTATCGACTCGATTCAGTAATGTGAGATTACAAGGAAGCAGTTACATGGTGTGTGGACAATATAGTGTGTTTTCTTAATCAATAGTCTTGGATATTTCTTAGAATAATTCGTGACTTGTTTTGATCGTGAATACTCTAGAAACGATGATAAAATAGAAAGACGGTTTTGTGAACATTATGGTTATCTTTGGTCTTTGGCGTGGAAAAGCAATGTGCATTGATGGCCAAACAACACTGATCAGTGCAAGTTGACTTTGACTATTCAACGTTTTTAACCTTGTAAATATGTTCCTGTTTAATATTTTTGAATTGTTGATTTGTATTGTATGTCTGAGACACTTATTCTTGTGATTAAAAGAAGCTGAAGTTTGAAAAGGTGTTGTGTTGTGGTGTTATTGAAAATTGTATGAATATATGCTCTTTCACCACTCTCCATCGCTCTGGGAAATGTTTTCTTTCGAGTTCCCAAATTGCATGTGTGTCTTCCGTCGTGTCCTTCCAAGAGGCGCATAAATCAGTGCGTTTGCCAGTCTGGCCGTATCACTGTTGCCCTTGGAGGAGCTCTGATCGAATGTGCCCCATTCGACTTTTCATGGTTTAGACATCTCAAATCTATCAGAGACTTAGCAGTAACTTCAAGAAGGAGCAACAGAGGGAGACCAGCAGCAGAGGCATCAGCAGGGAGAGACTCCAGACAGATCAAGAGCCTACTACATCCATCCAAGGAGATCGAAACATTCCATCCATCAATCCATCCACCCGTCCGTCCGTCCGTACGTCCATCCATCCATTCATCCATCCACCCACCCACCCAGCCAGCTAGCCAACCCGTTCCAGCTCATCAGAAATGCAACCATCTCATAGTTACCATTTTCGGCCAAGTTTGTTCAAAAAAAATTCGGGCAATATAGAATCTGTGCTTTTTGATATCTCTTAACCTCAGTCTAACCAATACTACTATATAGGTCTATTGCTTCAGTTCCTTTAGCCTTCTCTCTACCGTAACAATGACATGTATCAACTTAAACAAATCAAAACAAAAATCAAAGTAAAATTCAAACTTTATTATAAAAAATTTTTTGACGTATTTTCATTTGGCACCAAAATATTCTTTTTTATTCGTTTTTTCCTACTTTCAGACATTTTGTTATTGTTGAACTTGTACCTGAGCGTGTTGCAGGACTATCCAAAGAAACATGTGCTAGGTTCCATACTAGCTCACACCTGGGTAGAATCCTCTCATATAGTCCAGCTATAGTTTTCATAGGAATATTTTCTAACATTGAGTTCTGTGTTGTACTCTGGCAACCGTAATAAACTTAAAAATTACTCAACTGCCATAATTAAATAATATAGATTAATATTCAAAGTAGATTAAATAATAAATAAAACCTTTGCTTATCTGAATATCCAGAAATCAAATACGGCTAAATCAAGGAAATGTCAAAAATTAACATGAAGTATTGCCTGAAAGGGAACTTTAGGACACTCCCAAATAGGACTAACCTAAACAACACAGTCCCAGCATAAACAGGGACAATAGGAATCGATGAAAGTGTTAGGGAAAGATCAATAATTATCAACACATCCATCTCATCACCTGAGACTGAAAAGAACGTCTCGGAAGTCATCTTTGCAATGAACGATTTAATACTTGGCTAATTGCAACCTGGATGACACTCTACCAGTGTCGTCTATCCCAATAATTAGACACAGAGGAGATTTCGCCACAATCGGTTTCCAAGGAGAGACGAGTGCCTCGATGTTAAGACAACCATTTAAACTGAGTCTTTTCCCACATTATACTTATTCCCAGACCAAAAAGCAAAGCAAAACAAAACAACCTACAAATATTATCATAACACAAATAACCATTCCCAAATGCATGTACTCAGCCCAAAACACCCACCCACCCACCTAATGGACTCGGGCTTCTCAGACAACAGTGTCGCGAATAGCACCTTCTTATGCAGTAGTTACCAAAATCCCAAGAACCCCTCTAAAACAGCTAACCCCGAAAGAACCTACCCAAGGGAAATTAGGAACCCCCAAACCCAAACGAAATGTAATCACCAAACAAGAACATCCTAAATAAGAAATACACAGTAGTCAAGCACCAGGCCCATCGTAAAAGAAACCCAGTACCCATAGTTCAGGAAAAAGCGGAAAAACCTAAACTTAACCCTACAGCAATGGTGGGAAGGTAAAAAAAACCCCTCCTATCAGACCCATCTAAAGTATGAAAATAATAAATAAATAAATAAAACAAAACAAAACAAAAAAGAACCCAATAAAGACACTCCCCTCAATAATAAAAAAAAAAAAACACAACAAGAAATCCAGACAAACAAAAACAAATAAAACCATTCACCAGTAACATAGTTAATAACACATAGGAAAAACAGAACAAACAATCTACCCCTTTCACTGAAGGCAGCGAGCCTGGGTGCCAAAAACAACATTAAGCAAGTTAGTGCAAACAAATCCATAAACCATAACAACAATAGGTATTATTGCTATCAATTCAGTAGTTAAACAACGAAACCAAAAGCAAAGTACTACCCCAAAGAATTAGTTGTGTTCATGGCATGCAAGGCAACAGATATTAGGAAGTTCCGTGACAGAAGCATCACAGTGAAGCTACTTAAAAAATTCATGGCTCTTCAAACATCAATCAACGCAGCCAAAAGAAAAAGAACACCACCATGGAGATAGAATAAAGCTGACTGGGAGACGTTTCGTTCTCTGTATGAAGGGGTTGACACAGCAGCTGTTCGCCGACAACATTAACCATTTCCAACAAAAATATTGTTGAAACACCGTCCTCTGTGTCTGAGCGGTGCAACAGGAGGGGGAGACGGAAAAGCAGTCGGTACCTTGTTGGAACAAGCAATGCAAACAAGTAATTAAGGAGAAATAGAAGGCCTTAAATAGGTTTAGACATGCAAAAAATTCTCTATATTTTCTTGTCTACGAAAAAACAAAAACAAGCCAAAAAAGTCATCCTAGATTCAACTAAAAACAAATGTTTGTTCCTCATTAAACCATAGAACCAACTCAGAAAAGGTATTGACCCAAATAAAGAACATTGGGGGTAAAAACACCTCTTCAGCCCTTAGAGGTCTACTAGTGTGCTCACACAACTTTCGTTTATATGATAAATTTAATCTTCTAGATATGATTTTTAAAGATATTATGTCAAATACCTAATCATTAATGAAAATAATCACTAGAAAACATCGATTTTTAATCGCACAAAAGAAAAATCTCTCCTAGCCGATTTCGCGCTCGGCAATTTTCGTAAGACGAAGAGGAAGTGACGTGCTGTAGGGAACTCTGACATTTCTACTTTCGTTGTTAGTTGCATTCAGTAGATGGTACCATGCGTTGTCAGACCATTGACATGCGAGATAGTCTGCAGTGACCATTTGAGAGACGACGATTTCGATACCGTCTATAAAGTTAAAGAGTCACTTGGTATTACGACCATCAGACGACTCCTGTCAAATGCAGTACCAAGCGTGTTTTCTCGCCAGATGACCGAGTCCGTGAACTCCAGATCA
>JAECUM010032912.1:0-23205 GCA_016617855.1 Megalonaias nervosa | reverse complement strand
TCTTTATCATCCAGACATTCAGTGTGCCATACATCCAATACCAGGCTAAGTCTTTATCATCCAGACATTCAGCATGCCTTACATACAATACCAAACTGAGTCTTTATCATCCAGACATTCAGCATGCCTTACATACAATACCAGACTGAGTCTTTATCATCCAGACATTCATCGTGCCATACATACAATACCAGGCTAAGCCTTTATCATCCAGACATTCAGCATGCCTTACATACAATACCAGGCTGAGTCTTTATCATCCAGACATTCAGCATGCCTTACATACAAGACCAGGCCGAGTCTTTATCATCCATACATTCAGCATGCCTTACATACAATACCAGACTGAGTCTTTATCATCCAGACATTCAGCATGCCTTACATACAATACCAGACTGAGTCTTTATCATCTAGACATTCAGCATGCCTTACATACAATACCAGACTGAGTCTTTATCATCCAGACATTCAGCATGCCTTACATAAAATCCCAGACTGCAGCCAAATTTGGTGTGTCTGTACAGATATTGTACCAAAACTTCATGTCCAAAAATACACTGAGTCAATGACTGGTGTGTCTACACAGATACTTAGAGGAAGTTTATGTACCAAAAATTCATTTCCAACGATATGCTGAGTTAATGATTTTGGTAATCAAGCATCAGTAGACAGAATGATGCAGACAGAGCAGGAAATAAGGAATTTCAATTAATACAATCATTTATTGTGTGGACTTTACCCATGCATAATAAATGAAATGATGACACTGGAATTTCAATTTGTACAGTCATTTATTGGGTGGACTCTGTCCATGCATAATAAATGAAATAATCACACTGATATTTCAATTAATACAACCATTTATTGGATGGACTCTGCCCATACATAATAAATGAAATGGAATGGTCACACTGGAATTTCTATCTGTACAATCATTTATTGGATGGTCGATGCCCATGCATAATAAATGAAATCATCAAACTGAGAATTCCATTTCTCCATATCTTTCTACTCTAGTAAATCTGCTGAATGGGCCCTGGGTGGCCAAGAGGTCAAAGGTGTTGGCCTTTACAGATCTCGCACACGTCACCTCTGCCATATTTTGACCCATGTGGGTACATACATTAGAGAAATCTTGACAGTAGCTTCCTGTGGGTTGGAGATTCTTTCCTGGGTTTTCCCAGGTTAATTCCTCCATCAAATAGTCTGGTAGCCATGAATAGCCTATCAGGTGCTGATGAATGGTGTTGAACCCCACCACACCAAACAAAACATTGACCACAGTACAATCACAGAAGAAGCAATCACAAAATTTTCACACATAAATAATGAAAAGAGAATGTCATAACTTTGCAATTTCATTATCAGCAATATGTCCAGTGAAAATACAATGTACTGAATTATCAGCCTCCTTTGCAAGAGAATGAGGCAATGTTAAATTATGCTCACAACTGATGATGGCATGTATATCGGTACTTATATTGTGCATCCCCCCCCACTATACAAACACTATGTATATTGAAAGACTATCTAAATTTGTACTTGTATAATGCATCTACCCCACTATATAAACACTATGTAAATTTGTACTTGTATAATGCATCTACCCCATTATATAAACACTATGTAAATTTGTACTTGTATAATGCATCTACCCCATATATAAACACTACGTAAATTTGTACTTGTATAATGCATCTACCCCACTATATAAACACTACTTGTATAATGCATCTCCCCCATATATAAACACTATGTAAATTTGTACTTGTATAATGCATCTACCCCCATATATAAACACTATGTAAATTTGTACTTGTATAATGCATCTCACCATATATAAACACTATGTAAATTTGTACTTGTATGATGACCTCTCCACTATATAAACACTACATAAATCTGTACTTGTATGATGACCCCTCCACTATATAAACACTATGTAAATCTGTACTTTTTGATCATCCCCCCACACACTATATAAACACTAGGAAGTTTCATACACAGCCAGTATTTATATAAAAAGTGATTAAATTATCATACCAAAATGTGGTTCTCTTCATAGGTCTTCCTTGATATGAGATTATTCTTGACACAAGCACATGTTTGACGCAGATCCATGGACATTAAAGTCCCATTATTGGTGAAAATGTTTTTAGCTTCAAGAATAATATTACACTTACTTGACTGTTTTTAATCACTGTAAGTTCAAATCATAATGTGGAACAGTTCTGAAACTATGCCATAAGAATAAAATGAAGCAAGAAGCAAGATACAAACTTGACTGATAATGATCAAATAGTCTTTTAAAGAGGCTGGTTTAACTTGGGTGAATGTGCCTGCTTTGATAAAATAATGAACAAAACAGAAAAGCTGTTCCTAAACTTCAAAACATTCTCGTTAACTGACTGCTGTAATGTCTGGCCAAATTATTACACTTTCATCATAAAATCAGTATAAAACACTTACATCCTATGAACAGTGTATCAAGAGAAAACTATGAAAAATTATGAAAATGATATGCAGTACACCTCATTTTTTGAGAAAAATGCCAATATAGGTGAAAAAACATTACAGTAAGATTTTCCGATAATTATTTTCAGCCAGTCAGTAAGTTTCATTCTTTGAAAGACTGTATTTAACATACCACCATACATAGGCCAATTCCATACCTAAATTAGTTGGCTGTGATAATACAGACCAATAGATCCTCTATGGAACTACATGATGATTTTATACTGGGAATAATCCAGTACTTACAAATTGGGATTTTAAACTGGGTATAATTCAGTGCTTGCAAATTGGGATTTTATACTGGGTATAATTCAGTACTTACATATTGGGATTTTTAACTTATCTAGCATAGACGACATGAATCCTGCCTTTCTTTCACTTGAGAGTCTCACTATTTCAACACAATTGTAGATGTCCTATTTAGAAAACAGTATTACCATTGACATGACTCCCATTGTATCATGGTCAAAATAAGTACTTTAATCTTTAATTAAAACTCAAGTATCTTCATCTCTTCACAAAAAGATGTGAAAACCTTTTTCAACTGCATCTCAATTCATATGTCAAACTTTAGAGACACCTTGCATACCTCTGGAATCTTATCCACATGTGTTCCCACCAGAATTACAGGGGGGATGCCAGAATCAGTGGAAGGTGTGCAGGAATGTATGGAATTGAGCCAAATGTCAATGAGGTCTGAAGATAGAACATAAAACTACTTTACACATGTTCAATAATAATAATAATAATAATAATAATAATAATAATAATAAGTTTATCCTAGGATATGTAATTGCAGTATTCATATACATTTCTAAAAAGAAACTCACTCTGTGTTATGAGTCTATGCTCTTAAAATAAAGTAAAAGAAGAGAGTGAAAGACGACAAGCTTTGTAAAATTTAACAAGTAATTTACTTCCCTAGAATACAAGTGAAAATCAGAAACAAGAACTTAAGGTATTGCGAATTAGACACAAATCCTAATAATTTAAAGTCCTGAATAAATCCAAAAACTGATGGCGATGATGTATCTGTTATAGCTCCTACTGTATTGATGTGCAAAGTCTTTTGTTGAATCACAGAAATATAATTCCAGGTTTCGATACACTATAAATTCCAGTGAATGTCTCCATCCAATAATTTTATCAGAGCACTTTTGTTTTTCCAGAGAAAATAATCACTTGATTTCAGTAATTTGAAGAAAAAGATTCCAGCCTGAAATAAAAACAAAAATACTGGACACAACATACAACTTGATTCTGCTAAAACTTAAAGCACAAATGACCAAGTCCTCACAATCGCAAGATTATATAGTTCTCCTATACATCTCCTTAAAACAAATTGAATCGGAAGCTTCAATACACTACCAGCTCTATTATAAAGGTGTGTGCACCCAAACAACATTCTCCAAAAATATAGGCTTAATTTAGATCATGGAGAAAAGGTAGAAGGGGTGAGCTGATCAAACTAACCAAAAAACAAAAAATTAGAAAATTACGCACTGGGTAAGACAAATCACAGGAATCATATATAACGTGAGTGATCTTTATAAATTGGGTTTTAAACATAGTGTGACTCTTGATAGTTTCTGTGCGTACCCATGATCCCATAGCCTGACAGCATCTGTGGGGATTGGTGCCAAATTCCATGAATATTCAGTTACTACTGGAGCAGAAGTCAAAAGCTCGATATGGAAGTAACTGCATAGAGGCTGGAAGTTTGTACGTGCATTATCATTGGTAAGTATTACTGAATACATATATTTTACTAGAAACCATTTTTTTCTTCTTTGAATAGATAACTAATCATATTATCAAGAGAACAGATAACAGGTGGAGGGAGATACATCCCCTTACCCCCAGAGAGACAATCTCTGTCCCCTTAGGAATGTGAGACAGCTTTTAAATAACCCAATTGAAGTATACACAACATGTCAATGAGCAGCTCTGAAATAAAAGATCTTAAGTCATATCCTTCTGAGGCTGTCAAATGACTGGAAGGTACCCTGCCGTAGGTATAGGTCCCACCATACTGAGCTAAGCTATCAGGATGAATCAAAGCTGGAGAAGTGAACTCAGGTCTCCATCTCACAGAACTGATAATGACAGAACAGTTTTGGTCAAATGCAATGTTTTTAGTGACTGCCCTAACTTCATCAGCTGTGATGCAAAGCGAATTCATTTGGTCCAGGGTAATTTTCCATTATGTGGAGCAAATAACCCATTTCATCCTGGATGAAAGTGTTTGTGCTGATATTTTACCATTTCCCTCTGTGAGGGCAAAGAAGAGGTGTCATCTCCCTTGATGCAATGGCTTCTATCATTTCTTGAATGCTATTTTTAGAAAATTCTATAAGCAACAGTTTGATCACGCAGGTATTTTTTTCACATGAAAAAGGATATGTAGTTAAAAGTGTATGAGGTACTCCTGTAAAGTTAGTCTTGTTTCCTTGACCAAATCTGTTGATTCTAATATGAAACCGGGATCCAAATCAAACACGGACAAGCCAATATCCAGATTTTACTGCAACAATCATATTTCTGAAAAGCATGACTCCTTCAGAGTGTATGTGCAGAACTACACACCAGGCATAAGGCCAATTACGATTATAATCGTAATTGATTTTAATCGATTACACTGTGAGCTGTAATCTTAATCACTTATTTCAGAAGCTCATTAATTGTAATTATTCTTCACTGGCAGTGTAATTGAATTGTGTATTCATGATTACAAAGGATTACAACCAAAGAATCACTAATTATATTCTTGATAATTGTAAGAATAATAAGTTTCCATAAACAAAAGACCATGAATGTTAACTATTACAATAAGGAATAGGTCATTTTAGGTGGCCAATATACAGGCTAATTTTTCTAAAAAATATTAAATTGTCTGTTTTTCATTTATACAATGTACGATATCTGCCCAGAAAAACCCAAGATAACAAGCAAATACAAGGCGATCATAATCGTAATCATCCCCTGTAATCATAATCGTAATCATTGTTTCAAAATAAAGTGTTAACGATAATGCCAATCAACAGTACCAAACAACCTGTAATTGTAATCGTAAACAAGCACTTGTAGTCAACTTCATGCCTGCTGCACACTATGACAATCACGTGTAAAAGGAAACATGTGGCTGTCCATGCCAGGACAGTATTGGAGCACTGCTATTAACACTTATGAAGTGGATGCTAAAATATCAATTCTAATAAATGTTACTTGTACCTTTAGGAAAGGCCAATGTGCTGCCTATACAAGTAAAATCATTGAAGCGTCACTTATAGTGACTATGAAGTGGACTCCAAAGCTAAAGTGTGCATAGAAAACTTACCTGTACATATCCAACCACAGCAGATACTATACAGCAATATAACAGTTTTCAATAGTACAATCCATACATGCACATAAAAATACACTAAAGTGTCATTACTGATTCTTATGAAGTGGACATTATAATGACAGCTTCTACAGGTAAAATCATTAAAGCATCATGCAAATAACTACGAAGTGGATGCTAAGACTGTATTAAAATAGAAAACTTACCTGTATGTATCTAACCATAGGAAAAATTATACAGTAATATTCTTACTAGTTTTCTAAATCACACACCAGGCCAGCACTTATTTAAATATAGCTATAGCAATGTGAGGAGATGCAATTGTGACTCATGCAAGTACATATCAAAGGTCCCTAAGTTTGTGAGGAGTGCAAAATGATAACACTAAAATGCCAAAAACTTTGTCATCTAAAAGAAAAAAAGTTGGAAATTTACTGATGAAGTACTGTTCCATTTGAGGGGCCCCGAGTGGCCGAGTGGTCTAAAGCGCTGTCCGTTACGGATCACTGCCATCTCACCTCTGTCTGCGTTGGTTCGAGTCTAAGATTCGGCGAATGTGGATATCTGAGAAAGCTTGCCAGTAGCTTCTCATGGGTCAGTGGTTCTTTCCGCGGATTTCCCGGTTTCTTCCTCCACCATTAATACTGGCCGCCATGTATAGCCTATCGTGTGCTGAAAAATGGCGTTTAGCCCCACAACAACAACAACAACTGTTCCCTTTGAAAAGAACACTCCTCCAACATGCTTTAAGATGGAAAGCTTGTTTGTAGGCTGCAAGACCTCTGTCTGCAAAGAGCATGTTACTCTGCAAGAGTGGAAGCGGTATTTGTAAATCTAACTTGATTTGGTGCCAATCCCTCTATCAAGTAGAGATAACTCTGTCTAACTGCTACCAAGGTAAGCATTTTAGCTAAAATGTTTTTGCCTAGGAGGGCTGGATTTGCGAGGTAGTAGTAGGTCTCATAAGATATTATGATCAGGTGATGGGGGTCTATGAAATAGGAAAAGGTTCCCAGAAGCAAAGTCAGTAGCCTTTCTTTATTGTGGAAAGGACCCACACATTGTCAGTGATGCCTGAATAAGCCTCTAGAGACAGTGCTGGATTACCAAATAGGCAGAATAGGCACCGGCCTATGGGCCCCACGCCTTTTAGGGGCCCCGTGACAACGGATTTGATCTTGACGTATTAGGAGATAATTTGCGAGGGGGGCCCCGAGATTACGACTGCCTAGGGGCCTCCACAGGGTTTAATCCAGCACTGTCTAGAGGAAGGCTAATCAGGTACCTACTTTGACGCTGGGACGAAAAAGCTGTTACAGCAGAGGGTTAAGATTTAAGGGTCAACTACCTCCCTTCTTAGGGACAGGAGAGGAATACAAATATATCCTCCATTGGCTTCTACAATCACTTCATCAAGGAAACGGTGGGTGGAAGGGAGTTTTCAACTGGAGATGCTTGTGTGGCTGTTGAAGTTGACCTTGTCTGACCTTATTTGGAAGGAGGTCCCATCAAGTGATTAGAATAGCATGCTTCTTGGTAGGTTTAGATGGGCCTAGAGTCATGGCCATGGACTGGTGTTGTTATTATCGCAAATTCTTGCAATGCCGCAGAGGGGTGTGTGGAAGCAACGTAAGATGCGAATGAGAATGAGTCCCTGAAAGTCTGTCCAAACAGGAAAGAATCCATGTGTTCTAGCATCCAAAGGCTCTGGATACAGCTGTATAATGAGTCCAAACGTCCTCCTCCTAAAATTATCTGAATTGAGAAAGAAATGTTAAATTGTGCATTTCATTGTCCTGTAACTGTTCAAGGGAGGGGGAGGCAACAAGACTAAAGCTATAATCTTTCCACTCTGGTGAATGGGATCAATGATAACTTCTTGACAATCCAGGAGAAGGATTGTGGCCCACCTCCTTTTTGTTGGACAAGGCTGGAGAGGATGAAGAGGGAGTGAAGTCTGCTCCAGCTGATGTACCTTGAAACTATGGAGAAGACATCCATGCTGTCATGATGAAAAGAAGTAACAGCCTTCAAATTGCATAAGGATTCAAGGGAAACAGAATAAGGGACAATGCCATTTGGATCACCTTCCCTAGATGGCAAAACTAGACTCTCTATCCTCACAGAGACTAAACAGGAACACAGAAAGAGGGGAGTGAAAAGGGAACACAGATACACAAAAATAAAGCAAAGAATGGGGAGAAGATGACTAAAACAACACTATAAAGGATATATTTGGAATAAAAGAAGTCAACAGCAAAATCCTGACATAATTGTATGAGCACAATAATCCAAGGAAAAAGATGAAGATATTCCATGTGCCGGATACGACTAAGGAATCAGACTGGAATCATGTTCTTTTCTCTCCTGTCTAATAACTTATTAGAGGAGCTTGGACTTGGGATTGACCATCCTGCAAAAGGTTAGCAAGGCAGTGGTGGCGGGTATTGCATGAAATTTTTTTTTTTATTTTAATGTTGTTACATACCTATAAGAATGGATTGGTGTGTTGTGATAATAATTTACATTTTACCTTCATCACACACACAGTATGATCATTTACTTTATACTTGTTAGTCCATTTATTTTACTAATGATTTAAAACGACATGAAGGCAGAACATATACATACAGAATTTTAAATTCACAAAATTTATCAGTGTATTCATTTAAGATCATACCATAAATTACCATTTATATTTTTCAGTCCATAATTTTTTTTTATTTTTTATTAATGATGACAGACAATAATATGTGTGGTCTAGACAATTTTAATGATTTTCAAAACAGCCACAAGTGATATTGGTTATGCAATTCTTGCTTTTGGATTTTAAATGTTCTTGTATGACAAAATGACCTAAAAAATAATTAAAAATCTATGAGTCGTAGAACAATCCGAATAATTTCACTGCTAAAATATAAAATGTCTCCCCATCTCAAGATTTGTGTCCAGGAGATGAATTCAAATTCAAAATGCATATAAGGCCAGTATGATCAGTACTATAGGTGTCATGTAGACTGTATGTTACATGCACTCTGTATGCTTGGTTCTGTATAATTTGTATTATTTCTGGCTCCTCATTGTCTCATCATACCTAAAATGTGTGCCACATTTCTACTTGTTTTTTCTTAACTGATCTTACTTCTGGCCAACTTGTGTATAGTCACTGTCATAAAGGTAAAGTGTACTTAAGTAATTTTATCTTTATATTAATTTCTAGTTTTGTCTTTAGTCGCTGGACATAAGTAATTTTATTTGCATATTTATTATTAGTTTTGTCTTTAGTCACTGGATATGAAATAATTTTAATTGTATACTGATTACTAGTTTTTTTGGCTTTAGTCACTGTACATTAAATAATTATATCTATAAAATAACTACTACTGTAGTTTCGGCCTTATTCACTGATAGAAAAAAAGCATGCTTTATTCTCACATTTATTTTTACTGCATTCAGTGAATGTTTATCATGTGTAGTCTTTTTTAGCACAGGTGAAAAATTCTTTTTAATGATAATTTGTACCTGGTCTGTGACTGTATAGCCCCTCTTAGCTCTCATGCTTTTTTATTAAATATGACAATATGGAATTCCTCATATGGGTAAAAATGCTCTTTACAGATAACATTGCCTTTTATTAATGCAGACTTCATGTAAAACCACTCTGATTTTACATTCTCCCATCCTCTGCCTACTGGCCCCACTTTCACAACTAGAAAGCTGTACTTACCATGAACTTTGCACTGTTTCATCCCCTCTATATCAAGGAAACACTCATCTTCTACAAGATCTTTGACTTGCTGACTGAGATCTATGACCAAGAGATATACTGCACGACTTGTCAGAAAAGTCTGGTGAGTAGTGTAGAACACATATTGTCCTGCAAAATCCCACATCGCCAGTGCTGCATATTCCTCAAGATTTTTCTCTAGTTTGTCAGTATACTTATTGACCAATTGAAGGATTTCTATCACTGCATCCTTCGTCTCACTCCTACTGGACATTGTCTCACCTGATGAAGTGGAAATATTGGTTGTCTTTTGGCCTGCATGTTCTACACGTCTCTTATCCATCTTTGCAATGGATGGTTGAGTCTGCTGGCTAGGTGGTAGAAGATTTGACTTTTTTATTGTGGTTTTACTCTGCACCAGTTGATGAATTGTTTGGGAATTACTAGTCTTAGTACGATGTTCATTTTCATGTTCTTTATTGGCAGAAAGATCATCAATTCCACTCGGGCCCTCCAGTTCACCACTTGCTTCCTGCTTCTGTGCATGCTCGTTTATAAGTTTTACAAGGCGCTGAAGTCTCAAGCATTGTTCGGCATCTGAAAGCAAAAGAATAAACTAAATAAATATAATTATTAATGATATTTCAAAGAGAATCTCATGTGAAATAATCCTCTCCAAGAGTAGATTTGATCAAGTACATGCTGGGTGGCATTGAAAGAGAGGCAGCTGGGGCCATGTAATAATGGGCAAAGGTTATCCCTTATTCCTAAGCTTTCTTTATCATGTTAAATTAAGCCATGTCAAAAGTAGGGTCTTTATTTTTAACCTGGGTGATGTCACAGCTGAATCCATACTCCACTGGTCTTGTGCTCACCAGTCCATAATACCTCTTTCGTCTGGTTTTCTTTTTGTCCCAGCTGTATTTTATATATCAGCCAGTATATATGTAGATAATCAGTGATTACTGTTTATTGTTCTGCATACCAATTTAGGTATGATTAAGGGGGGTTGGTCAGGAGAGAGACCACAATGGTTTCTAAATTATGGCCTAGGGTTAGGTACCTAGTGGTCAGAATGGACACAGGGGTCAATGTCAGCTGTGCATTTTTCCTGCCCATGAAGTGAATGTCTCGTTATGGGATGTAGATCTCACTAGTTTCCATGGCAGTATGGAGAGACTCCAGGGCACGATTGGAGGATCCGCTATTTGATATGTGTTGACACTTTAGTCACTGATCACACAAATATAGTTTAAATAGTTCTTCAACATGTCTGAAAAATAATCCACAAGTTAGTTGAGATGCATGTACAATCATTATTATCCATTTAAAAACACACCACCCCCAAGAGGACAGCAAAATTCCAAGTATACACACATATGACTATCAATGACCCAAGGATACACATTTATGACTATCACTGACCCTAGGATACACATATGACTATTATTGACCTAAGTTTCATGTGTCCAGCTTAAACCTCCTGAAAATGTTCAAGGACATTATACATATACTTGTGTAGTACAGCATTACATGCTGGACCTTTTGTGGTAGAGTACTGCATGCTGGACCTTGTGTAGTACAGTATTACATGCTGGACCTTGTGCAGTACAGCATTACATGCTATACCTTGTGTAGTACAGCATTACATCCTGGATCTTGTGTAGTACAACATTACATGCTGGACCTTGTGCAGTACAGCATTACATGCTGGACCTTGTGTAGTACAGCATTACATGCTGGACCTTCTGTAGTACAGCATTATATGCTGGACCTTGTGAAGTACAGTATTATATACTGGACCTTGTGCAGTACAGCATTACATGCTGGACCTTCTGTAGTACACCATTCCATGCTGGATCTTGTGGAGTACAGCATTACATGCTGGACCTTGTGTAGTACAGTATTACATGCTGTACCTTGTGCAGTACAGCATTACATGCTGGATCTTGTGTAATACACCATTACATGCTGGATCTTGTGTAGTACAGCATTACATGCTGGACCTTGTGTAGTACAGTATTACATGCTGGACCTTGTGTAGTACAGTATTACACGCTGGACCTTGTGCAGTACAGTGTTGTATGCTGGACCTTGTGTAGTACAGTATTACATGCTGGATCTTGTGTAGTACAGCATTACATGCTGGACCTTGTGTAGTACAGTATTACATGCTGGACCTTGTGTAGTACAGTATTACATGCTGGACCTTGTGTAGTACAATAATACATGCTGGATCTTGTGTAGTACAGCATTACATGCTGGACCTTGTGTAGTACACCATTACATGCTGGATCTTGTGTAGTACAGCATTACATGCTGGACCTTGTGTAGTACAGTATTACATGCTGGATCTCGTGTAGTACAGTATTACACACTGGACCTTGTGCAGTACAGTATTACATGCTGGACCTTGTGTAGTACAGCATTACATGCTGGATCTTGTGTAGGTCAGCATTACATGCTGGACCTTGTGTAGTACAGCATTACATGCTGGACCTTGTGCAGTACAGTAATACATGCTGGACCTTGTGTAGTACAGCATTATATACTGGACCTTGTGTAGTACAGTATTACATGCTGGACCTTCTGTAGTACAGCATTATATACTGGACCTTGTGTAGTACAGCATTATATTCTGGACCTTGTGTAGTACAGCATTATATACTGGACCTTGTGTAGTACAGTATTATATACTGGACCTTGTGTAGTACAGTATTACATGCTGGACTTTGTGTAGTACACCATAATATACTGGACCTTGTGTAGTACAGCATTATATACTGGACCTTGTGTAGTACAGTATTACATGCTGGACCTTGTGTAGTACAGCATAATATACTGGACCTTGTGTAGTACAGCATTATATACTGGACCTTGTGTAGTACAGTATTATATACTGGACCTTGTGTAGTACAGTATTATATACTGGACCTTGTGTAGTACAGTATTACATGCTGGACTTTGTGTAGTACACCATTATATACTGGACCTTGTGTAGTACAGCATTATATACTGGACCTTGTGTAGTACAGTATTACATGTTGGACCTTGTGTAGTACAGCATTATATACTGGACCTTGTGTAGTACAGCATTATATACTGGACCTTGTGTAGTACAGTATTATATACTGGACCTTGTGTAGTACAGTATTATATACTGGACCTTGTGTAGTACAGTATTATATACTGGACCTTGTGTAGTACAGTATTATATACTGGACCTTGTGCAGTACAGTATTACATGCTGGACCTAGTTTAGTACATCATTACATGCGGGACCTTGTGTTTTAGAGCATTACATGCTGGACCTTGTGTAATACAGCATTACGTGGTAGACCTTGTGCAGTACAGCATTACATGCAGGACCTTGTGTAGTACAGTATTACGTGCTGGACCTTGTGTAGTACAGCACTACATGCTGGACCTTGTGTAGTACAGCATTGCAATGCTAGACCTTATGTTGTAGAACATTACAAACTAGACCTAGTGTAATACAGCATTAAAAGCTGGACCTAGTGGTGTAAAGCATTATATGCTAGACCTTATAGATCATTACAAGCTGGACCTTGTGTAGTTGTTGTTGTTGTAGGCTTAATGCCATTTTTCAGCACAAGATAGGCTATACATGGCGGCCAGTATAAATGGTTGAGGAAGAATCCGGAAAAAACCCGGAAAGAACCACCGACCCACAAGAAGCTACTGGTAAGCTTTCTCATGTACCCACATTGGCCAAACCCGTGACTCGAACTCATGCAGATGGAGGTGAGATGGCAATGATCCGTAAAGGTGAGAGCTTTAGACCACTTGGGGCCCCCGAACTTGTGTAGTACAGCATTACATGCTGGACCTTGTATAGTACAGGATTACATCCTGGATCTTGTGTAGTACAACATTATTTGCGGATTAGCACATTATATACTGGACCTTGTGTAGTAGCACGTTGCAGTGACTGGACCTTGTGGGGTACAGCATTATTTCCTTGGTCTTCTATAGTAAATCTATCTTGTAGCGAGTGTATATCTAAGGAGGAGGGGGCTTTTGATAAGAACTGCATCGTAATGGCAGGTGTGACAGAATATCCCTGGGGTAGATTGTTACTTAACTATGTTGTGGTGATACTGGTGGTGGTTGGATTACTTATAGGGTTGTAACACCTTCACTTGTATGGGGCCTGAAAAATGTTGACTAAAATAAAAACATGGCCTATGCTAAAGAAAGGGTTGGGGGGTAATATTAGGTGAAATAGCTATTTTTTTAGAGGAGGGGAAGGAGGGATTGTTCTCCTTGTTGTCTACCTGCTACAGGAATAGCAGTGCCTGAAAGATGTGTCAGGACAAGGGTGGGAGCCTCTGCTAACTGCAAATTATTTCTGATGGGAAAATGGCCGATACTGTGTGCAATGGTATCATAAAAGCATATGGAGTGAGGGCAGATACCAGGTAAAGTCTGGAAAAATAGATCCAAGTTGTACTTGTTAGGGTAGTATGTCAAGGTTATAGCTAGAGTAAGCCATGTATACCATATTTATGTAATTAACTATTTTAGTCCTAAATGATTATGTTATGGTGAACTATATACTGTAACTATAATGTCTAGTTCCCTGCACTGTTTACTGGACCGCTCTGGTGGCCTAGTGGTTAGAGCGTCCGTCTCGGATGTGGGAGGTCGTAGGTTCGATCCCCGGCCGAGTCATACCAAAGACTTACAAAAATGGTACTAACAGCTGCCTCGCTTGGCTCTCAGCATTAAGAGGTTAGTGTTAGGACTGGTTGGCCTGGTGTCAGGATAATGTGACTTGGTGGGACATCATGCTACATGTCTGCGGCATGATGCCCCAGTGCTAGACATCACTATAAACTGCCACACCGCAGAAATTGTAGCGATATGACTGAAAAATTGTTAAAGCTACATTAAAAATCCAAATCACACGCACACAAACACACAGACACACACACACACTGTTTATTTGCAAATAATTCAATGTCTGGTTGGGGTTATGATTAACAATGTCTGGTTAAGGTTATGGTTAGCAATGTCTGGTCAGAGTTATGGTTAATGAATGTCTTGTTTGGGTTATAATTATCAATGCCTGGTAAAGGTTATGGCTAACAATGTATAGTTTGGGTTATGATTAATAATGCCTGGTCAGTATTATGGTTAGCAATGTCTGCTTTGGATTATGATTAGCAATGTCTGGTTAGGTTATGGTTAGTAATGTCTGGTTTGGGTTATGATTAACAATGTCTGGTCAGTATTATGGTTGGCATTGTCTGGTTTAGGTTATGATTAATAATGTCGAGTCAGTGTTATGGTTAGCAATGTCTGGTTTGGATTATGATTAGCAATGTCTGGTTAAGTTATGGTTAGTAATGTCTGGTTAGGGTTAGGGTTAATAATTTTCTGGTTAGGGTTATGCTTAGTAATGTCTGGTTAGGGTTATGCTTAGCAATGTCTGGTTATGGTGACTGTTATAGTTAGCAATGTCTGGTTTTGTTATGCTTTGCAATGTCTATACTGTTTTTGTCTGTGATTGAACAGTTAAAAGATTGTCCATTATGAATGTCTGGTTAGGGTTATGGTTAGTAATGTCTGGTTAGGGTTATGGTTAGTAATGTCTGGTTAGGGTTATGGTTAGCAATTTCTGGTTGCTAGTCAGGCATGATTCATTTTTAACTGACTGACCTATAAAGTAAGTTAATTTGTTGTGAGTTGTGTTGTCCACAGTACATTAACATTACAGGAACAGACTAAGTTTGAAATAAAAAGGCCCAAGAACTAAGACTAAAATTAGTATTGATTAAAATGGCTGAAGAACAGAGAAGTAAATTCACTCTTATTGAATATGGTAGCTTTGACCCAAATTAAACTTGTAGCCTTGGTAATGTTTCACTTGTTGATGGGCCATGGTAGTCACAAAATGCTGATCTTGGTTAATGAACTGTAATAACCTGCATTTTTAGGGTAAAACATATATGCATGTATATAATCCCAAACTCTAAGTTGACGCTACCCTATTTTGAAGCAGTGACATAAACTGCTAGTTCTCAAAAGAATGCATCTTTCAAAGATGTCATGACCACATTATTTATTTACACTAATTAACACCAAGACTCAGACTGAAAAATTTGTCAAAAATCCTACAATTATCAGTTGTGAAACGAAACAAAGATAAATACCATGAAAAAAGCTATTTTACTAATTTTCTTTTCTCCAATCAGTAAGTTCTCATAAAAAAATCTGCAATAATAGGCAACCAGTCTGCAACACAAGTGATAGCAGTGTGCCTCACAGCTGATAAATGCAGTAACACTGTTTAGACTAGTGTACCATCTTGTAAGGTTTTATGTGCATCTCTTGTTACTTATGTTCAGAGATGGTTATTTGAGCCTTTGTATCACTGCAGCCATAATGGCTGAGTGGTTGGTGTACTGGACTCACTACCAGAAAGATGTGGGTTTGACTCCTAACATTGGATCTTCCTAGGTCAACTACCATGCTGTGTACTGGGCAAAGAACATTAATCTGATTGCCTCAGCATTAAGTTACCTACATGTGTTACTGTGCCAAAAATAACAAACGAAATCAAATTAAACCAAACCAAAGTTACGATGCATCATGAAAATAAGTGAGTACCTCCACCTCAAGGACAACAGTCAACAATCCTTTGTATAAGCATATCTCCATCATTGTTTATTATACCCAAACTGTGATGTAACAAGGGGAGAGGCAACTGTTATGCTCCTTTTCACCTTTACAGTTACCTCAAAATCTGTTTTTAAGAAAATTAACAAGAGCTATAAAACACAGACTGTACAACTTTATACACTTTATCATGGTCATGAGCAGCTGACCCAGTGAGATTTTTGGGCCAATAAATACGTTTTCAACATTTAAGCTAATTTTAACCTTTTTACATTTTGAACATTTTCAAATCATAATTTATCACAACAAAACATGAAAGGTTCGAGCAGAACCTAGGTAGAGAAATGACGTCAGTACATGTGAATTTTTAAAAAAAAATGTTTTGAACATTCTGGAATTTTAGTTAAAGAGAATAACCTAAGAATAATTAAGCAAAATTATCTTTATTTGGTAGATATTTCTGAATTCATATCAAGATGTGATTAGATTTTTCAAAATTAATAAGAATTATAATGTAAAAGGTAACCCTTAGTTTCAAAATTCTGATCATGTTATTTCCTTTTGAAACTTTGTAAATTGTACAGTATAAAGGGGCAAATTTCTGTCGATCTATGAAGAACACATTAAGCTGGACAGGTGAACGATTAATTAGATTTATGGGGACTGGCGCATGTTTAAATCGCCGTAACCCACTGATTGGCAAATATCACTGTCTTGGAAGCAGTGGTTCTTGGTTAAGCCTTCATTTATTTAACTGAAGAGGATAGGGGTTAACTTCCGATCTGTATGGAGAACTCTCAATTCTGAAAGTTACCAGGAATTTGTGTTGGGTAATCCGAGGTTGTCAGACGAACTGCATTGTTTTGAGCCTAGTTCAGGGGGGGAATATATTTAATTCAGATTGGTTACGCTGAATAAAGGGGGGGGGGCATGATTCCACATGAAAACTCTCGGTTTAAATGTGCTTATCGCAACACTTAGAATCAGTCGACACCATTTTTTCTGCAAGAGAAGACACTGGGTAGAGGACTCCGGTTTGAATTTAGAAGAAATTCACTCATATTTAGGATCCAAGGGATTGGATCCCTGGAAAAATCTACAAACACAGTTCTGGCAGTAAAAGCTTGAAGAGACAAGGTATTTTGCATCTGTCTCACGTAATTTCTTGATATCAATATGGCAATTTGTGATTTATGTGCTTATTTGCATGAATTTATTTGGTTAGATTTGTAGATCAATTTTCTTGATATGAATACAACTGTGCGAGTTCATCTATATGAATCCGTACAATGGTATTCTTTATATAAGTTTGATTAATCATTTGAATGTATAGTCTCAATTATTATAGGTAAATATGTGTCTAGAATTTCATGCCTTACTTTAGTGATATGAGTTACGAGAATCCGTGTAACTTCTCCGATTTAGATAATTTCACGTATGCTAAAGACTTGAGGTGTATTGACTGAAATTAACGTCATTAAATTTCATATATGCTAGAGACTTGAATGTGTATATTCGTTATAAATGCCGTAGTTAAGTCACGTAAGGAATTTCATTCATTCATTTGTGTAATTGAGACGAGACAGGAACTGATGTCTTGGTGTAGTGTTGAAACAGCCATTAGGCAGGACATTAATTGTGTGAAACTAGGTTTGTTTATGGTCTGCCGTGTTTAGTTAGACCAGATGGCCATTGGTATCTGTTTGAATTCCGATAGAAATTATCTGACATTAATGAGAGGAGAAAGTATGATCTCTTCCCAGTAGGGTACCTAACAGAATGCTTAGGTTGCCATTTTGTTTACTTTTTGGAAGGTGAGATAGCTCCATGGGAAGTATCCACATGACGTATCACGTACTTACAAAATCAAAGTGACCACACAAAGTTGGAAGGGCCGAAAGAGGCGAGACACATGAGAATTTGGGAAAAGGGAAAAGTGGACTTACAGGGACAAGGAAGTCAAAAGAACAGTCGCAGTGAATTTGGACTGAACCAGAACCATCTGGTTATGAATCTGTACAAAGCAATGATTTCGATCTTTCACTCAATTTGATGATGAATTAATTCTATCGCTTAACAGATCGGCTATTTGTGTAAGCATATTTGTCTTTGAAATTCGTTGAATAATTTAATTCAAAGAAGAAGTGTATCTTTCAAATGTAATGCATTATCACAATTGTTTAAGAATTTTATTGTTTATGAATTTTGATTAAATTTTATGATTTGATCATGTACGGGGGCTCATGTCATTCTGTTCTATATACCTGCTCAGATCTTTATCTATTCCACTTATAAGGTCCACACTTTATATTGATATTTAATCGCTCTGGGCAAATTACACCATCTGCGATCACCCTCTAGATAACGATAACCAAAACCATACAACCCACCCCAACAAAGCTGGGGGGAGTTTGCAACATACAGTGACAACAGCTTTGGAATAGAAATTCTGAATTTAGCAACTGAAGATGGAATTGACAATGTTTTTCAATGAACATGTACGTGTAAATTATGAAAGAAAGATATTGAAAATTGACATTAATGAATACAGTACAAGTATTATGTTTTACAGACTCCTCGATCAGTTTTTTTTTTTTTTTTTAATAGACTGCTCCACTGACCTAAGAGGTTAGACCATCTGCCTTGGATGCAGGAGGTCATGGGTTCAAACCCCGGCCAAATCATACCAAAGACTTATAAATAAAAATGGTACTAGCAGCTGCCTTGCTTGTCACTCAGCCTTAAGAGGTTAGTGTTAGTACTGGTCAGCCTGGTGTCAGGATAATGTGACTGGGTGGAACATGATGCTACATGTCTGCCCCAGTGCTATACATCACTATAAACTGTCACATTGCAGACATCATAGTGATATGACTGAAAAATCCAAATCACACACACACACACACGCACACACACACACACACACACACACACGATCACTTTTTATACCAATATATTCAATGAAATTGTATGTTCATAACAAAACTTGTATGTGTTGTTGTTAACAAAAGTTTGTCATCATCATCCTGAAAATATTCACAGAAAACTGCCTAGAGCTGTGTCTCTATCTCTCTCCGTAAAGTTATTGTCCCCTTGTTTTATAAATATGTAGAGAATTCTACCCTTCTAACCTGAGCCCCTGGGCACTCCTGTATTGAAGTGACCAGATTAATGGCTTATATGGTGTTAGTACAGTTACCACTCACCATGCTGCTATGTTACGTAGCAGGTTAGCATGCAACAGAGGATGATTAAAAGCCAAAAGGTGCATAAAGGTTACAAGCAAACAATTAAGCTGGAATGGAAATGAATAGACAGAGACGGGTTAGAAAGCCAATAACCAAGCTTACAAAATGTGCTGATTAATGTACATGTGTGGCATTGATAGTAAAAGCTGGACTAATTAATTAGGCCAAACCCCAAAAATAGGTGTTTCTGGTCAGCTGACAGTCCCCATTTCTCATTACCAACTCTAGCACCTTTCCCCCATGGTAAAATGGTGAAAAAAATCCAAACACAGAAAAAAAAAGGATGTTAAAAATATATGTTTAAAAAAATCTACCATAATTTTAAAACCAGTGTAATAGGAAACACACATTTTTTGTATGGGTCTTATGTTAGTCCTATATACAGTAGAGAAGCTACATTAGGACTGCCAGAGGTCAAAGAATGATAGCAGAATATAAATGCTACACAAAAATGCAAGCATTGTGCACTGATTATTCATTGGCAGAAAATAATGAAATCAGAAATAAAAGAAAAGTTGGCATGCAAATTCTTAAATTTCATTAACTGAACTATATAAGTAACACAAAACTACATTTCCTTTAGGTCTGTGTTTCACCATTATCAGAAACAGGCAATTTGACCACATTCAATTAAAAAGACATTATGATATAAATGAATAGATCTGTACTACTTTATTTCCAAGCTTGGGAACAACATAATGTTGTAAATCATGAACAATTATTTCTCTAGATCACAATAAAATCAATAAACATGATAAATGCACATATGAGCAAACTATATTTTCACACTCCACCTGTAAACTGTCAAACTTTTCACTTTTTCAAATTTGGCCAAAGGATGTTCAACTATTTTTATAAGCTACTTAAGGTTTTTCTATATTTAGCAAGGGCTACCATATTTGAGGGCTGACTAGCAAAATTTCTAGAAAATTTAAAGCCCTCTATAACAAATTACTTTGTGCCAAACTGGTCAAATTCTGGTAAGTCATTTAAATTTTATTTATATTCAGCTCTGATTACCACATTTAATAGTTGATTAGTATCAATGGTGAACGAAACATGGTAAACTGTACATTATACACCCCGGGTCAAACATTTTTCAATCTGAAAAACTGGATCTTGTTTGCAGAAAGCATTTTTCTTCTTTTAGAGTGACCTTGACCTTTGACCCTATAAATAGGATCCTGCCTTACACTAAGCACAAGTATCGCCAGAGTCTGACAAATGTAGATGGAAGACAATTCAAGTTAATGTACAGAAATCAAATTAGTAACCAACAGATGGATAGTTGGAGAGACAACACAATATGCTCTTTCTTTTGGTGTTATATGCAAACTGAAATGTGGCCAGGATATTTGAACAAACTGAAAATATTCTTTGATAGAGAACAAGTGCACAGCAACACAATAAGCATACTTAGCTTAATATGGCCAGGTGAAATAAAAAATAAAAATACTGTCTGACCTCGAGACCCTAATTTTGTACATGTATGTATTGGTAGGAAATCTGACAAGCACAAAATTGTTAAGACTAAGGGACCAACTGCTAAATTCTTTTTCCCTTTAATCTAGAGGTATACCCCACATTCTGAAAATCAAATGGTTAGTCAATAATTGATGTATCATGTCCTTTCCACCAAATGTCAGAACAATGATGCACTTCAAAGGGAGAATGAACTATTCTCAGATGAAGGGAATTATGAAATTCCATCATGTTTGTGTGGGGGGAGGGGTACCATCTCACAAAATGATCACTTACTTTCCTCTTGTGCTGTCCACTCTCCAGATGACAAGGAAACTTTACTGCATTCAATGTGAACATCTATCCCTTCAGTGCTTTTTCTCTCGGATATATTTACATCTTTCCCCAAAAGACGTTTAGTTAATGTTGTTTTTCCCACTCCATACTGGCCTACCACCATGACCCTAATGCTGTAAACCTTTTCCTTACCACCTCTAAGAGCCTTCTTGTACATATCAAGGGATCTTGTATCCATTTTTAGAACCTCTACAGGAATGACTGGATCTGAATTTAAATGAGGCAATGTAAATAAAGCTATTATATAAATTCAAATTGTGACAGCTCAGAAAGGTCACACCAGAAAATCTACATAAATCCTATCTGGAGACATTATTTGAATCAAAATATTTTGATCTACTCTCAATAAGAGAAATAATTAAACATGAGCAACAACAAGAACAACAACAACAATAATAACAATAATAATTATTAGTACAGTAGCATTATTATTATAGAGGGCCAGAGTAGGTAGCAGTAACCCTTACAACCCAACTCTCAACAAGAGAAAAAATGATAATTATAACACTGCTTTGTTTATCTCTGATTAGCTGATTTTATTCGTTGTTTTTAACAGTGCTGAGACCTGAAAGGCCTGTTAGTCTTTCACATGTTTTGTACAACATTGCAAGAATGTCAAGTAAAATCACACTGACAGATATATTTAAATAAGTTTGTCATTACAGATCATATCTGCTGTTACTCTTTGAATTCAGTTCATTTGAAACAGAGAGTTGTGCATGTGTCTGAGTGATGAGTTCCTGTTTATATAACAATATTATTTTGCTTCTATGGCAATCTTAGTTTTGAATTGACCAATTGAATACAATGCCAACCAATCCATGCTTTGTTTACCAGAATACTTAACATGTACCAGTCTTGTACATCAACAGTTGCAGCTTTCAAAACTTTGAACTTGTAAAGATTGAGCACATAGACTAAAGGTTGTAGATTGAGAGTCAAAATTTAAGAAAAATGAGAGAGTAATTGTTGAAATAGATCTGCATGTGCCAGTCTTGTATATAAATAGATCTAATGTAACAATACATGCTTCAATTGCCTTTTCATTTCTTCAATACCAGCCCTGAAGACAATGAAAAATAAAACTAAGTCCAGCCTTACAAAAAAATTGGGCATATTGACCCCCATGGGCAGCGCCCACCGACTTTCCCCCTCCCTTAATAAATCCCAGGAAAATTTTGGGGGCCAGAGTGGTTGGGGGTAAGTATAATCCCACTCTCAAAAAGAAAAACAATAAACAATTAAACAAATTATAAAACATGCAATCATCTAAATTCATAATCACATACATTTAATTAGCAATTGAACATATAAAAATAATAATACATACATACATACATACATACATACATACATACATATTATTTCAATTTTGATCTTCATCAATCATATTATAATTTGACATTTGTTTTCCAAATTTGAATTGAAATCCTTGGGAACAAATGATAAATAATAAATAAAGTATGGACTTTTGTTTTTCCTGTCATGCCACAATTCTTCTCAGTAACATACATACATACATACATACATACATACATACATGCATACATACATACATGCATACATACATGCATACATGCATACATGCATGCATACATACATACATACATGCATACATACATGCATACATACATACATGCATACATACATACATACATACATACATGCATACATACATACAATATTAATAATAAACAAGTACTTAGTTTTATTTATTTTTCAAAAATAAAGAATGTATTTTTATTTGTCCTGTCATATAACATTTTATCTTCATACATACACACACATGCACATACATACATACATACATACATGCATACACATACATACATACATACATACATATTAATAGCAGTTTAATAGTATGTAGTTTAATTTGTCCTGCCATGTAAGTTTATCTCAATAAAATA
>JAECUM010032910.1:0-33228 GCA_016617855.1 Megalonaias nervosa | reverse complement strand
AAACCAGGAAGCTCTACCAGCTACTCCAAAATTTTCTCTCTCTACACTCATCAGGTCAGTCAAGCCAAACGGATGCAAGGGGAGTAAAAACAGGTGCTAGGGAAAACATACTATCATACACCTGGGTGGGATCCTGACGTCAACAAGCCAGTGTTGACAAACGATTTCCCACTAACGCCCCGACACCGTAGCGGAGAAACGGGGGTAGAAGAGGGGAATCCCTTTTTTATATTTTTTAATTTATCTTTTCTTTATTTATTTCTTATATTTATTTTTATTTTATTTTTTAATTTTTTTATACTTTCTAATTCTTATTTTTTTTTACTTTTTATTTTTTGGCCGGACAAACAAGAGCTAACCAGTTCGAGGGACAATTCCACCTCGTAAGAAGGTGCTATTGTCTATCCTACTCGAACCGGCTAAGCCATGAAGTAGACCGGGAAGCTCTAATCGCTACTTCACAAACCAAAGGAAACCCCATCCTATGGAGTAGTCCAAGCTCTACCTGCTACTCCGAAATTCCCTCTTCCTACACCCACCCGGACAAACTAGTCAAACGTTAGCAAAGGGCGCAAAACAGGTGCTAGGGAAAACATACTAGCAAACATCTTGGTGGGATCCTGACGTCAACAAGCCAGTGTTGACAAAAGATTTCCCACTAACGCTCCGACACCGTGGCGGAGAAGCGGGGGTAGAAGAGGGGAATCCCTTTTTTATAATTTTTTTAAAAATTTTATTTTATTCTTTAATTTTTCTTTATTTATTTTTATTTTGTATTTTTTTATATATTTGTTGTTTTTTTTGGGGGGGGGCCGGACAAACAAGAGCTAACCGGTTAGGGGGATAATTCCACCTCGTAAGAAGGTGCTATTGTCTATCCAACTCGAACCGGCCAAGCCATGAAGTAGACCGGGAAGCTCTACCCGCTACTTCGCAAACCAAAGGAATCCCCATCCCATGGAGTAGTCCAGGAAGCTGTACCTGCTACTCTAAAATTCCCTCTTCCTACACCCACCCGGACAACCTAGCCAAACGTATGCAAAGGGCGCAAAACAGGTGCTAGGGAAAACACACTAGCAAACACCTTGGTGGGATCCTGACGTCAACAAGCCAGTGCTGACAAATGATTTCCCACCAAGGCCCCGATACCGCGGCAGAGAAGCGAGGGTAGAAGAGGGGAATCTCCTTTGATATCAATGAGAGTCTTCTTTTGGCTATTGAAGACCACTTTCGATAACAGTTCTATACACAAAAACAAACTCGATCCTTTGGTTCCTCCGTCAAAATTGACGACCACTGTAAAATCCGCGTGCCCCTAACGGCTGTGGGATGGCTGACACCCAGCTGATTGATACTCTCTCGGCAAATACACAGGTACGCTTAGGACACAAAATTCCATCTTTTCTAATACATTTAAATTTAAAAATTCTAAAACTAATTACATTAGGATAATTACACAGGTGGCTTATACATCATTGGAGAGGGCAGTTCACTAGTACTACAGGACAGAATTTGACCAAAATGTTCGTCCTGGCGTTGGGCGAGAACACCGCGAGTCTCCTCTTGTCGCGTTCGGCGCCCCTCTTCCGGGGTCTTTTCCTCCTTTGCCGCTGCCAGACATAAATAAAAAGTGCGACATCATAAAGCTATGACGGCACCATTCTCACAGCCTCGACCAATTGAAGAGCCCGACTCTCGGGCATTAACCAGTCGCGAAAGCACTGAGTATACGTAGGCGACTTAAAGCCTTCGTTCGTTCGTACGTAGTCAATTCACACGGAGCAGCTGAACAGAGCACGTAATGATGGAAGGCAGTACTGCTGAACAAAGGAACCGCATGGCGCCAAACTGGCTACCAGCTATAGTAGTCATTCCCGCACCAGCGCTGAGGGCCATTAAAGTACTCGGCAAACAACAGGCGACTTATTGGAGCTTGCGGGCTGATGCAATGAGAACGAAACTTCTCTTAGTCTGGGATAGTACAACGGGAGTAGACTTAACGAACGAAACTACGGGAGATTATGGACTTGTAACAAAACGTGGCGAGAAGAAACGAGCAGCGAGAAGGAAAGCGGCCCAAAATAGGGAAGCCGACCACTCCACCGCTTCAGCTACAAAATCTAACAGGGCAGCGGGACTCCCAGAAACGTTACAAGCACCCCTCAAAGTATTATCCTCAACATCAACCCAGACTCGGCAGCAACACGTGAAGGACGTGGAAACACACACGGACAACGCCATATCAGAAGTAACCTCAGCTCCTGAACAAGAAGAAAATACAGAAATTGAGGTGGAAAACTCTTCTGCGACTCAGGAAAACAGGCAAACTGACTAGGACTAGGAGAAACCCTGCAAGATGAAAAGAAGACCTACAATTTTGCCTGCGCAGTGAAGTATGTGGGCTGGAAGGCTTTAAATTTGAGAAAACCCAGACCACAGCAATGGCACTTCGGTCGGGGTATCCTCTCCGAATTCTACGAATTAGCGTTCCAGAAAGCTCCACTCACCGTCCTCTACAACGCCGCCATGGAACTAGGACAACTCTATGGATTTGAGGCATTTCCAGAAGGAACCTATGAAGAATCACGTACAGCGGAAAAGTAATGCAAGGAAGAACTATGCCGCAAAACCTTCCGGCTGCCGAAATAACAGCCCTTTTAAGGGCTCAATATTGCCTCATTATTTTAAGGGAATCTAATTTGGCTTAGAATCCTGTTTTGATCAAACCTTTAATTCTACAATGTATACCGAATTTGACCCTTTGATTTCTCCATCAAAATTTTTGCCTGCTATTAACTAAGCGTGATACTAAACAAAACATGAGTCACTTGACTTAACTGATTGGTATATATTTAGAAAACTTTTGTGTACATTTTGTACACTAAATTCCAGCTATGAATTACATAATAACTCATTTTATTTGATTAATTGCACAGGTGGCTTACACAATATTGGTAATAGGGAATGTCCACTAACCTAAATGGACGGAATTTGACAAATAAGTGCGGTCTGGCGTTATTTTGGGCGTGGACGACAACCATTGCTGGCGTTTGTGGCCTTTCCCGGGGCACCTTTTCTCCTTTTCCTCAGCCAGACAAGTGAAAAGCGCGACTTCGCGCATTAAAGCGGGGTTGTAGTGGTACCATTCCTACAACCCCGACCAATTAAATATCCTGACATCAGAAATTAACAAGTCGCGAAAGAACTTAGTATTCATATGCGACTATAATTCTTTTTTTAGTTAGTTACTCTGGCTAACATGCAGACACTCTCTCTCTCTCTCTAACTCGCAACACTATCAGACGTGACCCACGCAGCTGTGGGGAAACTACCTGAAATATAGCTAAATTCGCAATTATTCCTTCACCAGGCTACAGAAATAAGACAAAACAGACGATTTACAAGATTCGTTAGAATTTTCCAGCCGAAATTAAGAAATTAACAACCGACTTCTAAGACAAGCCTACAGCTACGCCAGCGGGGAGTCTTGCCTCCAGAACAAAGACAAAGGAAATCTGACTGACCGCTGATTCACACAGCCTAATTAAGCCCTACTACGCCTCACGTTCATTTACTCCAAGGTAAGGAGAATACTTATATTCTAACACCATCTAACACTAAGCCTAACTATGCAAGAAATCTTTATTCTACCTATTATTTTAACAAAACCCTAAATTCTCATATTATTATAGAAATCACCAAATAACAGTACTAATAACAATACTTTAACAACACTCACCACAACATGCAAATCTAAATAAGTAATAACTGCTTACATCGTATATAATCCATCATTGTTACATCGTATATAATTATTTATTGTATACCTATAAAACAACATTAATCAACCAAATTCACATATTTCAATGCGGAGAAAGCCAGAATCCAATAACCAATCAGAAGAGGCCTTATATCTACAACAGACCCCAATACAGAATATTAAAAAGCAACAAGCTCTTATAGCACATCAATTCAACTACCAATCGAATTTGATCTTACATACGCAGCATAACCGGACTAAAGAGACCCGAACATTCCAACTGCCAACCTAATTAGAGGTTAGACACTGCCGTCCAATATATATTTATACATAGATAACAAATTAATATTACGAAAACAACCCCCATTAACCAATAATTAAACTTGTATTTAATACATATACTTAGGTGTTTATATTTACATATATATACCACATCACGTATCACTATAAGCGGAACGGGTAAAGTAATTAAGCATCACTATAAGCGGAACAGGTAAAGTAATTAAACATGTTACAAGGAACCAATAACAAAATCAAACTACTCACTAAGAACAGAATGGACGCAAAAAAATATAGTAGCCTTACAAAATGCGAAAGACCCCGCAGAGTCAAGACAAAGAAACAAATACTAAAGGCAATACAACTGTAACAACTCAGAACTCCCCAGTGACACCTACTTAGGAATATTTCGATCATCGACAACAACAAAAGAGGTCACCAAAACAACCCTTGACGTCATAACAAGAAGATACACCAAACAGTACACCAGACAGACAAATACACTAACACATCCGTAGAAGTAGTGAAAGCCGTCACAATTACAAGAAGACGAAAGCCATTGCAACTACAAATACAATCGGAAATCAAAAAAACAGTGTGCTACAACAATGAGGACGAATCACCAGCAACACTGACACCAGAGAACATACGTAACAATACAATAACAACAACAACCACCACAACAACACCAACAACAGAGAGTGCAAACTTCAATGTAATAAACACAACAATAGCTACAGAAGAATTGGAAAGTGTCAGCGAAGAGGAAGAAATGACTACACCACCGACAACAGTAAAGCCAAACACCAACATAACATTAATAACAACCCAACACATAAAGCCAGTGACAACAACAATGCTGAGACAAACAACAGCACAAACAGAGAAGCAACACCTACAGGGGCTAAAAAAGAACAGTCAACAATAACAACAACGACAACACGGAAAACATCACACAAAAGGAAACATATAACAATTCAACAAATATGCCGGATCCAATTATCACCACCTCATCCAAGGCAACTGCATCTGACAACCACCACCACCACCACAACACGACCATACCGAGATGCACTATCCATAATAGCCAACAAGCAGGACCCTCCATGCATATTACACCAAAAGAAATGAGAGACATAGAGAAAGCTCTACAAGACAACATTACAGAACCACAAGACACCACCCAAGAACAACACAACGAAGCAAATAATATTTACTACGAAATACCGGACTACGAAGAACATGCACAACACCAAAAGGGAAACATCCAGTTAAAGGAATACCCAATATCAAAAGAACGATCAAGGCAAACGAACGAGTAGCGTCAAGAAAAGCTATCAATACCGATGGAAAACAACAACATGCCAACAAAAGCAACATAAGCAACACAGACAACAGGAACACCAATGGAATCACACACAAAAACACCACACCACCACAAAACGAAACCAGACTGAAGGACACACAGGGTCCCAACAACAACAGACGAGAACAAAACCAAAACAATATGAATATCATCCACCACATTTGACATTATTCATCAGCAGCTATACTGAAAAATTCCTGCAAATTAACACCAAAACCTTGGCAACCGCATTAATGCAACATCACAGAGGTATATTTAAAATCGTAAGACCACGGAGCAACTGTATCATCATTTGGTGAAACACCATTAACCAGGTAGCCAAATATCTGGAAATTACACAAATAGCTGGGATTAAAGTCACCGTCAAACGACATCGAGCGACTCACACGTCAAATTACAGTAACAAGCCAACAACCACCCAAAGCAGCAAAACCCAGAGGAGAGACACAAGCACTAGAGGAGAGAAAGGCAACTCAAACACAGGCTTCAAAGCAATATTAAAACTACCACACACACATCTAAGAAAAACCATTACGGAGTTAGAAAAGGACATAAAATACAACAACGATACACTCAAACGTATTAAAAAATTGCGAAATGCACACGGAAAAGAGACGCCTACTGTCTTGATCGAATTCACTGCCCCGCCACCCACGACCATCAAACTGGGACCCCATGGAAAGACACAACCCATCCACAAATACATCAACAAACCCAGATACTGTAATAACTGCCAACGATGGGGCCATTTCACTAAACGATGCCGGAACCACCCAAGATGCTGCATATATGGAGAACAACATACAGGAACCTGCAACTATAAAACACACAAATGTGCTAACTGCAAAGGGCCACATCCGCCATATTCACCGGAATGCCCACATACTATATTTGAAAAAAGAACTATACAGCTCATGGAAAGCAAACAAATCCCCTACAAACAAGCTAAAAAGGAACAACAAGAACTCTCCTCAAACCAAAACACAATCACAACTCGACCACATCGAAACACCACAGCTACTCAAGGGATACCTAAAGCAACAACAAACCCAGCAACTCGAACGGAACCACCCGCTACAACCATCAAAAAGAGGACTACAACTACTCCACACCCGTCACAGACAACTATGAGAAAACATCACCACAACGTAAGTATAACTTCCGAACACACTATACAACAACACACTACAGCTAAGGATACGAACACCACCCCTACCGACTATCTGGATCCAAAACTATTTACCCTACAACTGCAGGAAACAATCCAAGGCATTAAAAAGAAATCATATAACAACCAGATCAAAAGAGAAGATGCCTACTACCTGCTCTATAAAATAATGGAAAAAATTCTTACAAAGGACAACTAAATCAACTCATAGGACATTGCATTTATAGGTAAACTAGAATGTAACTCCATTATGGATAGCATCCCTACAGCAGGAAACTCATCTAACTACCACCAAAAACATAAACATCAAAGCACATCGCGGACTGGGAAGTACTCCAACAAAGAACATTGGGAAGTGATCATTTCCCGATAAGTACTACCATATATCTACAAAACCCAAAGGAACAGCAACGGAATGCACAAAAATAGAAACCAGAAAGAGCGGATTGGAACTTATTCCAAGCAATCTTGAGCAAGGTACATATTGACGACCTACACAGCAATGATACCAACCTCTACTACAACAATATTATAAAAGTACTGAATGATGCTGCACAAGAATAAATACCCAAAACTAGCGGAAAGATAAGTACAAACAGCGTACCATGGTGGACAGACACCTGCAGAAACGCAAATAAAGAGAAAAAGAAGGCTCTAAACCGTTTCAAACATACCAAACTAGCTACCGACTTTATCATATATAAACAACAAGAAGCCAATGTGAGAACAATCATAAAGGAAGCCAAGCAAAACTCATGGAAATCCTACTACTCCACACTCAAATCGCACTAAACCTAAAGAAGTATGGGCAAAAATCAAAGCCATAAGAGGAAAAACCCCTAAAACAATACCAAAAATATCTGGAGCACAAACTAACCAAGAACGAGCAGACGAACTTGCACAACACTTCCCCATTCTAGCAGTAACAACAATCACACACGGACATTTATGGCACAGAGACAAACAATATAGAATGAATTCCCACACATATTCAAAGACCAAAACACGGAACAAGCAAGCAGCAGCTCATCTTTAAACGACTACTTCACACTACAAGAATGGAGGCAGGCACTACACAACAAAAAAACCCACAGTACCAGGAAAGGACAGCCTTGGATACGCCATCTACAAAACACCTACCATTAAACATGCAACTAATTACAATAGACATGATAAACCTTATATGGGAAACAGGAAAAATACCAACACCATGGAAACAAGCAATAGTTATAGCAATACCAAAACCAGGAAAAGATCCTAAAATCCTCTTACAGACCTATCTCCCTCACAAACACTATTTGCAAAATTATGGAAACTATGGTCAACAATAGGATAAAACACCACATGGACTCAAACCAACTACTTTCAGAAAGTCAAAGTGGATTTAGAAACCTACGCTCCACCATTGGCCAGCTAGTAAGATTAGAAGCGGACATCAAATTAGCCTTTAACGCAAACAAAGAAGCCATAGACACCTTATAGCAATCTTCCTCGACCTTGAAAAAGCCTTCGATCTCGTGTGGACAAAAGAACTCATCTCCAAACTGAATCAATATGGAATCAATGTAAGGATGCACCGCTGGATAGCAAATTTTCTAACAGGAAGACAAATTTAAACTAAAATAGGCGACAAAACCTTCAACACCTATACATTGGACAACGGAACACCCCAAGAAAGCGTAATAAGCCCTACACTTTTCAACATAATGGTTAACAACCTCAAAGACTACATCGACAACTCAATCAGTTTATCCCAGTTTGCCGACGATAGCGGAATTTGGAAAGCAGGAGATTCCAACAACCAAACATACATCAACCTACTACAAAAGAACCTCGACTCAATCTTACTATGGGCAGACAACTGGGGCTTCAAAATTTCCAGTGACAAAACGGTTGGAACACTTTTTTCCCCGCACAACAGACATAAGCCCAGTACCCAACCTTATACCTACAAGGAACACCGGTCAAATTCGTCACGCAGACATATTTCCCAGGAATGCTAATATACAAAAACCTCAGCTGGACACAACACATAACGGAACTAATCAACAAATGCAAAAAAGACATCAACCTACTAAAACACCTAAAGGGAGCTGACCAGTATACTTCCTCGACCATGAACCTTATATGTGACCAGGAAAAATACCAACACCATGGAAACAGGCAAACGTTATAGCAATACCAAAACCAGGAAAAGATCCTAAAACCTCTTACAGACCTATCTCCCTCACAAACACTATTTGATATCCTAAAACCTCTTACAGACCTATCTCCCTCACAAACACCATGACTATTTGATCCTAAAACCTCTTACAGACCTATCTCCCTCACAAACACCCGTGCAGACCAACCAATACAGCAACAATACGCACCCAGAATAAACCTTACAGCGCTGACACTAGGACACAAACATGGGGAGCTGACCAGTAACTTTACTTATCACACAGTCGGTACACTTTGCCTACAGTGTGTGCAGTTTCATAGTTTTGATATTATATGTGTGAACATATCACTTTATGTGATTCTGATTGGTCTAAATAAGCCCATGAAATTATTGTGCAGTATTCTCTTTATTCATTGGCTGCGATCGTGGGAAAACTTTTTTAACCCCGCCTTCTGGAATTGTTTGTTTTGAATGAACATTTTTGGCCGCTATTTTTTTATTCGACTTGCGAAAGGGAAATGGGAAAAAATTGTTTCTTCCAGTCACAGTATTGCCAATTTACCCCCACATGGGTTTGCTATGTCATGTATAACATATCGTAACATGAAAAATAGCAAACCCCCCAAAACAAGAACAATAACAACAAGTACAACTATTGCTAAGATGATAACGAGGGTGGGGGTGGGGATGGATGGGCGGTATATCTGTAGCATGGAATCGACCCTATATACAAGCTTGGTTTAAATGTGAACTTACTGAAGTAAATAACTCACCTTTGGTCACAGAAGAATGTAGACATAAACCGGTCTCCCCAACAGAGAAGAACTTTATCCAGCCACCGCATATTTACACGGTAAATATGTAATGCAAGTCCGACTCAAAAACAGATTTGTTTACGTCTTCTGTACAATCCAATGTTCCAAATCAAACACTGCAAATATCCGGCCACAAATACTTTGCCGTAAATATGTTTGTTTCTGCATCCAGTAATCTTCTTCTCACAAAAATATCGCAACAATGTAACGTTTAGTTGTGATGTGGAAAATTTCAACGTAAACACTGTTACTGTGCTGTCTAGGCCAACCCAACCGGTACTGTGCACTGTATCAAACAATGTGACATCACACGCATTGGACATTTTGTGTTAACAAATGTTTTGCCTTTTGTAAAATGTTCTGTTTATTTGGATGGACGATTATTCTTTGATTTATAGTTATCAAAAATGTATAATATACTATTACTATTTCAACTTTGTTTGGGACTATTTTTGACGCACAACAAATGAAATGTACAGAGTCTGTCAGAATGAACGAAATTATTCGTTCTTCTTTCTATCTAAATAATTTCCCCTGAAATAAAACTATGTGATAAAAAGAATTTCAAGTGGGTAATGATTTAATACTAAATTTATGAAACTCATTAAATAATATCTAGCTTTTGCTCGCCAAGGCTCTCAAAAGCTGGATATTATTCAACTCGTTTCATAAATTCAGTATTAAATCGTTACCTATTTGAGATCCTCTATTTATGCTATATAAGGAGCTAATCAGAGCCAAATTGGACTATGGATGCCAAACATATGCATCTGCAAATAAATCCCTTCTCCAAAAATTAGACGGCATACAATACAAAGCACTTAGAATATGTACGGGAACACTACCAAATACCGCGAACGACGAACTACAGATACTAACAGGTTAACTACCCTTGAACATAAGACGAGAAGAACATATCTTGCGATATGCTATTAGAAACTCCATACACTCGGATAACAACCCAACTAAAATGGCTATTAGAAACTGCGCGAGGTCGTTCAGCACAAACTAGTACCCAACCCCCCGGCTAGCAAGAAAGTGCACATGCTTAGAGAGGCAATGCAAATACCAGAAATCCAGGCTGAACAATATAAAATCTGTTACCTCACACCCTGGAAGAAAAACGCACCCAGATTAAAACTTACAACGCTGGCACTAGGACACAAACAGCAAAACCCTTGGAAAATTCTAACCGGAATCCACAAAATCTTAGAGGAAAATTATTCTGAACATTGAATGATCCAGTGAAGGTTTTAGTATGTATTGTTTGGTGTACATCGGCTTTTCCCAGTTGAGTCAAACGAATACAGTGTGTATTGTTGCTGTATTGGTTGGTCTGCACGGGTTTTTTCCTGACTGAGCCAAACGTATAAAAATATTTCATTGTCGTTCAGATTTATATTCCCTGAAGAAGAAGGAAAAAAGGGTATCAATCTCCTGTAGGATTACTATTATCGGAAATCGTGAGTTTGTGCAGAGTTGGTAATAGGGCGATACAACGTATGTATTAATGATATATACAAGACCGTATATATTAGGAAACTAAGACCTAATATGTTTTAGAAACAGGAAGATTTTTGTCAGTTTTTCACATTCTGTCTTACACGTTGCATGAGAGTACAACTAAAAGATGACTGGCGGTCATTTCAAGGGAGATAAATATTAAACAATTATAGACCCTTGTTAAGATAAATATGAAGTTTCTATGAACCATTTAACTTTATATTGACCGATGCGATGCTGGGGTCAATACGATCGGCGTGTTTGTTCTTGAAAATAGTATTGATCGACACAAAGGTACATTATACAAATATTACCCTTGTTCTGAGGCCATTCGAAGTGTTGTCTATTTGAGGGTAGAATGACATGACCTTAAGCGATCTTATCAAGCGGAATTGTTACATGTTGCGTGAGTGAAATGAACCAATAGCAATGACATTAAGGGTTAGGAAGTAGGTACATTTTTCTTTGTAATGATAACGGCAAGGCGCGATGCAGTCCCTTACATTCTCAAGTAGAATATATGAGCCCACTAACTCACTGAGATGGCAAGTAGTTTTCGAAAACAATCATTAATCAACAAGTAAACACAATTTACATATCATATTACTTGATACTAAATTTATGCTTCGTAGAAAAGATCTTAACATTGTGACCTCGACTGAGTCTGGGCTATTAATACCCTTCCATTCTGCTTTATAAATGGGTCACACAAGACAGCACACGATCAGGAACCCGGAAGCAATCAGGAATTGAGAATGGGCCAACACGACTAAACAAGGTTCACGAGTTTATTGTGCACAACTTCTGTTTATTTATTCTGTCACAATGTTGTTGATGCTGTTTAAATTCCACAGGGAGTTGTGTTCACACATGCAGTATTTCTGGCAAAATTAAATACTGAAAGGGGGAATCTTACGTGCTTGTGGACCTTCGGGTTTGCATGTGAAAAGTTATTTTTTTATCATTCATATTATCTGAGAATTCTTGTGCTAAATTTTAAATTGCAGTCTCTATTCAGGAAATATGTTAGACTGACGCCAATGAATAGCAGTAAAAAGAGTTGATATTTTCAATAAAAATATTCGCATGATCGTCTTCTATCGCAATCGGGAAGACCGGAAATGCGATCTAAAACTAGGGGAAAATGACGCGAAACTCACGTAAAATTATTTGGAGATTAAACGTGAAAAGTAAACTTAACATATTTTTCCCTATTAATTTAGTCACCGACGTCCATTAACTTATTTCTGTAATGATTGATTTTAACAATTTTTTTTAGATTAAAATATGGAATTACTACAGCTTTTTTTAATGATATGGAACTCGCATTCAAAACATGTAGGGACATGCATGTTTCCTGCATCGATTATTCCCCAAGTTTTATGTCCAAAGTTTCCAGGCTCTGAAGGAATATTAAATGCCGGCGCTCGGGAGTCAAACAAGGCAAAAGCAAATTATGGACAAAAACGAGAAATTACCAGTAAGCCGTCTTTCATTTTTGCCTGGAAATTGTACACAACACAATGCACACACATATACACACACTGAAAGGTAATTATCGTTTTGTGGAGTCCGATTTTTGTCCAGTCTCACAGGATTTAACTGCATGGTTAGTATAATCATGTTTTGCCAGTTGCGTAGCTCACCAACATTTACGTTTTCCATTTCTTACCAAATAGCCCGACCACTGACTGACTGCAACTTACGTAAGGTACGGAGTGTAATCACCTTTGTATTGGGTCACGGCTGAATTTCATCTGAGTCTCTTATAAGTTAAAAATTAATTAAACAATAGATAGCATATACTGACCAACTTTGTTCGAATGTTACAAAATCATGCCTTGGATTTTGAAGGAAAGCAGCGCAAAATATTACTGTCAAGCATTTAATACATTTATGAAACCTCAGCCAGAATTTAAAGTTCGTAGCTATATTTGTTTTTTTTTTGGGTTTTTTTTGGGCTTAAAGTTGAGAATTTAAGGATACCCAGGCAAAAATATTGCTGTCGATATTTTTGTAGTCTACAGCTTCAAAGTAAATGCACAAGGTGACTCAAATATAAGATCTGTCTTGCATTTCATTGCCTCTTCATAATAAATTCAAACCGTTGCGATTATATAGGTTAACACTGTGGCCTAGTGGTTAGAGCGTCCGCCTCGGATGCGGAAGGTCGTGGGTTCGAACCCCGGCCGAGTCATACCAAAGACTTTAAAAATGGTACTAACAGCTGCCTTGCTTGGCGCTCAGCATTAAGAGGTTAGTCTTAGAACTGGTTGGCCTAGTGTCAGGATAATGTGATTGGGTGGGACATCATGCCACATGTCTGCGGCATGATGCCCCAGTGCTAGACATCACTATAACCTGTCACACTGCAGACATCGTAGTGATATGACTGAAAAATTTTTAAAGCTACGTTAAAAAATCTAAATCTCTCTCACACACACACACACGCACACACACACACACACTTTGAATGTACATAATTGATTAAATATTATGAATGATGGTCTTTAAGACCAAATGGCGAATATAGTATGTTTGATTTAATATAAGTTCCATTTAAAAATTTGTGTTCAATTATGCTCCTTTGTACAAATGTTGAAAAGAGTAGTCAAGGGTCTTGCTGTACGGGTACTTTTTATGTTACCAGCCCTATCATCGTCTAAAGTATCCACTAGAATCTTATTCTGGACCGACCAAAGGAAGATTGTGACAGCACGGAGACCATTTCAGTTGTTGCATAAAAGCTGTATGTTTACACTCCCATTGGTAAATTGTCAGACGACACTTGAAACACTGTGCTCTCTCTCTCTCTCTCTCTCTCTCTCTCTCTCTCTCTCTCTCTCTCTCTCTCTCTCTCACAGGGAAACAAATTATGCTCTGGCGAATGGTATGGGATTAGATCCTTCCAGATAGGTAGGCCATTTCCTTTCGAACTTTTGGAATCGATTTTCAAACTTACGGTAACCAGAAAAAGTTACAGTCTGCTTTGATTTGTATTTTTTGATGATCTTGTGCTATTCAGACTGGTTTGTTAATGTCTGGATGAACTGCGCTGTGAGGCACACGAACGATGGCAAAGCGGCAAAGTCGTACTATATCGCTTATGTCGCAAAGTACAGCATCACCCTGGTCATAGATTTTTACGTATCATTCTGCTTCTTGTAACCTTTGGTAGGATCAATCACATTCTTTCTGCGTGAAATGCATCTTCCTTCATCCAGGGCCGTAGAGAGCGATCACGGGCCCTAGGGTAAGTAACACCCGGGCCTCTCCTAGTTCTAGTATATCTGCTCAAAATGATCGTTCTTTTTTCTTGGAACATTTTATTTGGAAAAAAGAACACACCGTAGTATGCTCGATGGACAAACACAAAAGAACGTAGTGGCATTACGGGCACCATCTGGCCAGTAACGTACTAACGGCGGCGGACGGGGTGGTTGCTCTGGGCACAGAGCTAACAAGAGGGGAGGCAATCGTAAGAGGGCCCGAGCCAAGCAACAGTTTTTAATTTTATAAAAGAAAAACTTTCTTTGAACAAGAACTAGAAGAGGCCCTGGTGTTTCTTACCACAGGACCCGTGATCGCTCTCTGCGGCCCTGTCTGGGTGCCAGAGGTCTTGGGCGCCAAAACTCCTTTGGGGCTTCATCGTCGCCGCATTTATTCTTAGTACGCCACTGCATTTGGCATGTTCAAGGAATGCGTAATCTAAGAGCCCTTAACTGAAACTCTGTACTTGGCTTCCTCGTCCTATGTAGGCAAATCCTACCGTAACGTAAGATATAGTAGTCTGTGTGGCATTCAGATCACAAGCCCATTTACTGCGAACTTCTGAGTGCCCAGCTCTTATTAAATCTTGCAACTATAAATAAAAAAAAAAAAACGCTTAATCTTCAAGCATTAATATTTAGGAAGTGCAAATAGAAATATTGTATAAACGAGAATTCTTTAAAAGGATGACGCGTTTGGGCCATGAAGCATTCAGAAATTCTAAAGTAAAGTTGTACTTTGTTTTACTTTTTTCCATCTCTGAGCCCTGCTTCAATAATGGAAGTATACAATTTTTAAATTATATTCAGGATAGGGTTGCTTGCACATAACAACAAACTGCGATTTGTATGACCAAGCAGTGTCCTATATAGTCGTAATGTCACAACTCGGGAAATTGCCGTTAAATGCATTCGATCTGATCGAAATGTTCGTCTGACTTTAAGATAATAAATAATACATCATTCCGAAAACTAAAGCAGGATCTTTGTCCACAATCCCAAAACAGGTGGGGGATCCTTTTCTAAATCATTTATATCCCTTTATTAAGAGCCAGTATCCTACAGGAGAGCTGTCAAGATCAAATTCCAACAAGATTTACAAAAACATGTAAGCTTCTTGGACTGACAAGGCTGTCTTAGCTAACACAAAATTGTCGTGTCAGCCCGTTGTTGCCTTTGCGTCCTGTCAACGGGATCTCAAGACTCTATTTACAAGCTTCAAAGTTCCTCGGATTACATAGGTTAACCGATTTACGACGTTTATTTGAGTGATAAAGCATATTAATTTCTCGACTGTTTCCTTGCCGTATAGCTGTATATCCCCGCATTTTCGTTCGTGCCCACTTGCATCCATTTCTAAAGAGGCACATCTTCCCTACCCAGTTAGAGATATGAATTTGATTTTTATTTTGGAAATAGGCAACCCCAACATTTTTCATACATGATTCATTTTCATCCGCATGTCCAGCTTCAAGGATCATTGTCTTATTTGACGAATTAGCTACTCAACGATCAAGAAACCACACCAGTGTTTTCGAGGTCAGTGACAATCATTGCTAATTCTAAACAATTAGATTTAATTAGCAGACATGTGCACGATCTGTTATGGACCGTGACAATATCACCTATCACCATAACAATATCACCTGCACACCTATGTGATGACGTTACACTGTTACAAAGCACAAAGTGTTACTGCTAGTAACGCGTGCCTTCAAATGGTTTATGTTGTTAAAGATTAATAGCAAGCAAAGATTGAGCAAGGGGACAAAGTCCATACTCATGTAGCGAGCGAGTTTGTTAGATAACGCGTTAACTTCTTCATCAACTCGTGTCTACAGCAACAGAAAAAGCCGGGGTTTTTTTGCTAAATCTATGAAATTCATGTCCTTCTATACTTCAGCATCACAAGGTATGTAAACACTATCAGTTTGAAAACAGAGGCACTAGAAGTGCCTATGATCACTGTCATTATCTTATGACAATACGGAAAAGAACAGCAACAACAAAACCCCAAAACAATAGCAAATGTTCTTCACGTTTATAATAAATTATTTTCTCGTTCATGGGATTTATTGACCGTTTACAGTCTCTAAGATGTCTACTTCTGGTTTTAATTCAATGCCAAAATCAATATATTTCTTGCAACTCATAAACAGCACAATGCAAAGAACGTGCACGCGATAAATTTGCATAATAACTATGACGTCACAGACATCATTTACGATACGTATGTCCAGCAAGCTTCTCTCTTTGTTGTTTTTTTATATCTAAATCATAATTTCTACGATTTTCACTTCGAAATATTACTTTACAAAGGAATAAAAGAAGGAGCTTGACGTCAGTCAGAACACGCATATATCATGCTTCATAGTTTTGATTATAAATCTATCATACATATTGATGTGGTATATGGAAGGTCCATGCGCGTGATAATAATTCGTTGGTTGGAACGAGGCTTGCCGACCTCCTGGCCTCTACTTACGAGCCCGAAAGTGGGATTCTCCTATACCGTATCAAGACGTGTTGCTAATTATTTTTCTCACAATGCCAAATGAAAAATTTTTGATTCTTTTAAAAACGGTGCAGTTAAGGCATTGCAAGGAGAAATTATCCATTGAAGACATTTGGATCTTTAGAAACAGATTATAAAATAAAGTTTACACTGCAAACATGGACATGTAGTTTAAACACAGATAACTCAAATTCTGAAATTAAACACCACGTTACCTAATGATGTCAAAACATGACAGTATCGATACGTCAATCAAGGTAGGATAAAGATTCACCTCATTGACGTTCAACCTTGGAAAGTCTCCATATACTAACAGGGAATGTGCGAAAAAAAAACATCTTTCGTTCCATTCGTTGTAAAGGAAGACGAAACAGGTTCATGCTAGAATTATTGAACGGTGTAATAACTATCTGCCCACTCAGCCACATGCGTGCATACACTGTAATAAATACACACACAGTCATTTATATATTCGTCAATTCATTTATTATTATGTACGTACGTACGTACGTACATATATAAACACAAACGACGCAAACATGCACACATACATGCAGACGGACATAAATAGACGATGTATGTAAGTGATAGTACGTGGGTATGTACTTACCTATTTATAATCGCCACCATTTTTAGAGATAGAGAGAGGGGGGGAAAGGGGAGCTGGGGGGGGGGGGGGACTATACAGGACAAGAATTTTGCCAACAGGTAACACAAACAAGCCGTATCTTTTCAGCCAGAAAATTATGGTACACATGCAAAATTTTTGCTTCAAAATATTTTTCAAAATTCCGGTTAAACCAAAATATTGTTCTTGAAAAAGAAAAATTCGTTATCTCGCCTGCTTGTCATAAAAAACCATTGTTTTCACACTAACAGTTTGTGACGTATACATAGAAATAAATATCACAGCGAAGAAGAAGAAGAAGAAGAAGAAAAGAAGAATAGTAGGACGACAAAGAAGAAGGGGATGAGTAAGAAGAAAAGAAGAAGAGAACGAAAAAGAAAAGGAGTGACAAAAAGAGGAGGAGGGGAAAGATGAAGAGTAAGAAAATAAGCAGAAGACTAAGAAGAAGAAGAAGAAGCCGAGGAAAAGTAAGAAGAGGATAAAGGGGAAAAAAGAGGAGTACGAAGAAGTAGAGGGCGAAGAATAGGAAGAGCAAGAAGACGATGGAGAGGGAGAAGAGTAAGAATGAAGAGAAGCATAATAATAATAAAAAGATAAAAGGGGTAAGAAAACTAAGCGTAAGACGAATGAGATGAGTAATAATTGAAGAATAGAAGTAATAAGAGGAATAAAAAGGAGAGGAAAATGAAGAGAAAAAGGAGTAAGAAGAAGGCGATGAAGGAGGAGATGAGAAAGAAGGAAAAGAAGATGAGTAGCGAGAAGCAAAAAGTAATAGCAAGACAATGAAGGGGAAGAAGAACGAGATGGATAATGATAATAAGAAGGAGAAGATGAGGAGGAGAAGGAGGAGGAGTAATAAGATGAATAAAAACAAAGGAGGAAGAAAACAAAGAAGAAGAGGTGTAAATACAAGAGGAAAAAGAAACAAGAGGACGAGAGGAGTAAGAAGGAAATGAAGACGAGTAATATAAAGACTTAGAGGAGAATGAAACTGAAGGGTAAGAAGAGCGGGATTGGTAAGAAGAAATAAGAAGAGGAATCATCATCATCATCATTATCATCATCATCATCATCATCATCATCATGAGATGAAGAAGAATAGAAGGAGGACGAGGACGAGGAGGACGAAGAGGAATAGGAGCAGTTGTAATACGAATAAGAATGGTATGCATCTCCGAAAGTCGTATTTTTAAGAAGATATTAACCCGTTCTTCAAATTTGTCTGAGCTAAAGAATTGGACCGGGCTTGCTGTGTTATGTGTCTGTCACTAATTAAGAATAATTACCTGTTTAAAGATACACATAATTATAATATTAATAAGCGATACCCAGTGTGGGTAAATATATGATACATACACTTTTGCTATCAGATCATTTCACAGTTTATTTTCTGATTGACCGGTATTCCTAAGGAGATGATGATGATAATAATGAGGGGGAGGACCACAATCTGATGGTAGTGGTTCTGATGGTAGGTTTCGAACCCTCACCTTTTCGGTCCAACGAACTGGCACGGTAACCACTGAGTCACCGCAGCTACCACGATAATGACAGTAATATAGCTATCAATACAAGTCACGATATCTCAAAAGAGAAATAACTGCTATACACTATTCTCTCAGGCCTGCGAACACCAATGGTAAATGAAGCTTGCTGTACAGTGGACTTTGCTCGCTACCCTGTATATTTGATGTATTGAAAACGTCTTTAATTTGATTTTCCGGCACGTTAATGTAAAACACATTGCCACATGATTGTAGAATCATAAAACACTTGATGTGCTAGATTAATTTAGTATAAATGCATTTGAAATAAATGTGCTCGATGTAATTGGGTTTTCTTGGAGTTTTTGTAAGAGGCGAATAAAAAAATATATATACTTCCAGATGACACACCACCACCCCCCCTCAAAAAATCGGAATAAAACAGCATGTTATAATTTCTCTCTGTCTCCCAACATTTTTAACCTAACTCTAAACTTACCGTCTGATATCATCCATTTATTTTCTGACAACAACAATCAGGGACAAAACAGCATGTTATAATTTCTCTCTGTCGGTTTCTTAATATTTGAATAATATCAATACCGTAGTTGGGGAAATAGGGTATGAGCCAGTCTTCATGAGCCAAACAAATGGGTTGTAACACAGATCTACTGGGCCTATCATTCGCTTTTTATGCTACCGAGCTTAAAAAAGGTAATATATAATATTTATTTTTGAAAATTGTAAAAAAATTTCTGCTACTTGCAGGAAAAAAGCGAAAATGTGCTTTTGTCAGCCATCACAGAAACCAGCAGCCGTGTGCACGGTCAAGTTTTTCGATTCTACTTTGATAGCTATTATTAGAAAATTCTCTATTTAGGGTGCAGCGGCATGGATATATTTTATCTCATACTACTTATGAGCAAGCTTAAATAATATGGCCATACTAATCATATATATTTGTTGTGTTTATGCATTGTGTAATATTTAAGGGCGATTATTAGTTGTATGGATTAGCAGTCGGTGTATATTGATTCAAACTAGCTAGTTCAGACATTCTGACTTTGAGTATCCGACTATGTTGCAGATACTGAAGTTCGAATATCGACGGCGTCATTGCATTTGTAGTAATCTGTTACATGTGCATGTGGAATACAGTTATACAAATTCCCAAACACATTTAATACAATAACAATACAATTCAGATGCATTCAGTATAATTTACAATACAATACCGATCTATTCTATACAATATACAATACAAGACAGATACATTTTCTATAATACACAATACAATACAAATGTATACAATACAGTACAGATACATCTTGTCCAATATATAGTACCATGCTGATACATTTTATGCAATATACAATACACTCTAAATGCAGTCAATACAATATACAATACAGATACATTTCATGCAATATACTATAGAACACAGATACACACACTACAATCTATAATACAACACAAGTACATTCTATACAATGTACAGTACAATACACATGAATTACAAGCAATATACAATATAATACAGGGTCCCTGAGTGGCCAAGTGGTCTAAAGCGCTCACCGTCACTTGTCACTGCCATTTCACCTCTGTCTGCGTGGATTCGAGTCTCGGGCTCGGCCATTGTGTGCATGTGAGAAAGCTTGCCAGTAGCTTCTCGTGGATCGGTGGTTCTTTCCAGGGTTTTCCCGGGTTCTTCACCCCCCATTTATATTGGCCGCCATGTATAGCCTATCCTGTGCTGAAAATGGCGTTAAACCCTATAACGACAACAACAACAATAAAATACATATAGAGTACAAATAATACATTGTATTAAGTATATAATACAATATAAATACATTATATATAGTATATTATATATAATATACAATGCAATGCAAATGCATTATATACAATACGTTCTAGACAATACATAATACAATGCGAACACATGAAATATCTCATACAATGTAATTATATTTCATTATATACAATATGTTTTGGACCAAGTGTAATACAATACAAATACATTATATGGTGTATACAATGCAATACAAATACATTATATGCAATCCAATGTTGAAGAAAGAGATATATCGTGAATGTTTTATTATTTACCTTCCAATATTTCTAAAAGTCTCTTTGTTGCCATTCACCTGAGCGTAGAAAACTAGCGAACAGAGGCCTTGATTTGACCCTCAATCAACTATTTCCAGTTCAAATCGACAAATAGACGACTCATCACCTAGAGCGATTATAATGAATAACACGGGGTAAAAAGTTTATCTATTGAGAAGTGTGATTTCCGTATTCAAAACAAGTAATTCATTTTCTTTGTTGTGTGACATCGCATATGTCAATTCAAGATATCTTAGTCATAAGGTTTTTATGCATAGCCTTGAACCGCGTACGATACAGTGCATCTCTCTCTCTCTCTCTCTCTCTCTCTCTCTCTCTCTCTCCAGATATATATATATATATATATATATATATATATATATATATATATATATATATATATATATATATATATATATATATATATATAACATGCAAAAATGTTTGAATTCTTTCCTGCTAGCTACTTTTTGTCCTTGACTTCTCATGCTATTTCTCTCCTTTCATATTTCCGTCAGAAGGGGAGTTTGCATTAAATCATAATTGAAATACTTAGTCCCAGCACTACCCAGACCACCATTCGTAACTAGTGTCTTGTTTGATTTGTCTTTACAAGCTTCCATTCTCTCACTAAAAGGGTAGGGATGGACACCGCAGAGAACGAGAAAAAGGGGCAGGCCAAGGGAAACATTTACTGACAATACAGAAAGATTTAAAAAGCAATGTCCTGACTTGGCGCTCCTTCAACGTCAACGGATGGGCAGGCGATTAAAAAACCACCATGCGGTTTGGATGTGCAGTATATGATAAACATACGCTAAAATGTATATAAAATGACATTTAATAACTGGATGATCAGACTGTGTAGGTGTTCAAGGAGAGTACGTTGACGACAAAAAGTGACGTACGATTCACTAATAAATAATAATTTGATGTACAGCGCATTAATGTTCAAAACATTTTAAATACCGTCGTATTCTCCATTACCCATGTATCACGCGAACCATATTTATCCGCGCACAATATGGATGGTATTTAAAACGTAGAACGAGCACTCAATGTGTCTGTGAATAATGAGCACGCTATTTCCCGTAGCCTGTATAACGTACAATTTATTTGTCCCTGTATAACGTACACCTTATTCACAGATAATAACGGGAACTCTATTCATTCGTGTATGACGTACACTCTGTTTACCTGTGTATAACGTACACCTTATTTAACCGCGTATAACGCTCACCTTATGTATCATAATGTCATAATATGCAAACGAGTCACCCGTGTATAACGTACATCTATTTATCATGTATGATATTCACCCGGCAATTTATAGTGATGTCTAGCACTATAGTGACGCAGACACATAGCATGATGTTGCACCCAGTCACATTATCCTAATACTAACCTCTCAATGCTGAGCGCCTAGCGAAGCAGCTGTTAGTACCAATTTTAGAAGTTTTTGGAATGACTCGACCTGGGTTCGTACCCGAGACCTCCCGCATCCGAGGCGGGCCCTCTAACCACTATGCCACCGGAGAGGTCTATTTATCTGTATATAACCTGCACTTTAATGAACTTGTGCATAACATGTACCCTATTATCCTTTTTATCACATAGACCCTCCTTACCCGTGTATGATGTAATCCCTTCCAGAATAAAACTGATAAAAATGGTACTAGCAGCTGCCTCGCTAGGCGCTCAGCATTAAGAGGTTAGTGCTAGGACAGGTCGGCCGGGTGTCAGGATAATGTGACTGGATGGGACATCATGCTACATGTCTGCGGCAACATGCCACAGTATTAGACATCACTATAAACTGTCACACTGCAGACATCGTAGCGATATGACTGAAAAAATGTTAAAGATACGTTAAAAATCGAAATCACACACGCAGAGAATACAACGTGAACCTTCTTTTCCTGAGTATAACTTTATACAAAATAACGTGCACAATATTTGCATGTATAATACACACACTACTTTTATTCGTGTGTAAAACGCACCTTTCTTACAGGCGTATAATGTACACTCTTTTTTCCCGTGTATAACGTACGTCGTATCTACTCATATCACTCATGAAAATAAAGCGCTGCATATTTAAAGATATATAACGTACGTCCTGTTTACCAGTGCATAGCTTTTACCTTGTCTTCTGTGCATAATCTGTACTTACCTGCATGCAATTTGTACCCACTGTACTTGTGTATAACGTGCACTATATTCACCTGCATAAAGCTTATACCTATTTACTTATCTATAATATTTGCTTATTTACCTGTGGATAACTTGTATATAATTGTATACTTTACACCATATTCACATGTTGTTGTTGTTGTTGTTGTTGTTGTAGGGTTTAAAGCCATTTTTCAGCACAAGATAGGCTATACATGGCGGCCAGTAATAATGGTGGAGGAAGAGCCCGGGAAAACCCTGGAAAGAACCAACGACCCACGAGAAGCTACTGGCAAGATTTCTCACATACCCACAATGGCCGAACCCGAGACTCGAACCCACGCAGACAGAGGTGAGATGGCAGTGATCAGTAACGGTGAGCGCTTTAGACCACTAGGCCACTCAACTAAATCACTATTTTGTGATTACTATGAACTCATTCATGGACATCAAGATTTTTGGCACATGGGCTCATTCAAGTCTAATGACACATCAGCACATTCAAATATGGAATTATTTCGGAACATTCAATACCTTTGTGCTTGTGTTATAACATGTAGGATTGTTTGGGATATAATTCATAATACTGTAAGTTCCTTTCAAATTTTCACTTTATATGCTAGAGAAATAAATTATTTATTGAATTTTACCAAAGTTATTGGTTTTTCTGCTATAGTTAGCTTTTCTGTTACTTAGTTTAAGACCACATAGTCGTCGTTGTTGTTGTTGTTGTTGTTGTTGTTGTAGGGTTTAACGCCATTTTTCAGTACCAGAATGGCTATACATGGCGGTCAGTATAAATGGTGAGGAAGAACATGGGAAAACTCCAGAAAGAACCACCATATATATATATATATATATATATATATATATATATATATATATATATATATATATATATATATAAACGTTTGATTTGTAGATATATGGAGAGAAACGCGCATTTAAAGTACAACTAAATATTATAAGTACAGATACCTGTAACTTTAGAGATAATAAAAAGTGCGGAAAATAATCACAAATCAGCATTAACTTCATTTCCCCCGTTAAATTTTCTGTGGGAAATATATCCAGCTTGAGTGTAAAAGAAAGGCTACATCTTAAATATGATGCAACACATTCATGATTGCAGGCCAAAACATGACACCTGCCTTTATGTCCTAGAGTGCCTACCAAACATGTGTACTGTATCTTCGTCGTGTGTGTGTCTGTGTGTGTGTTTAAAATCTAAACGAGTGATTGTTAGCACTCCTGTTCTAGCTAATCAAAACCCTTTTGGGATAAAGATCTTTTGATCCGGTTAATCAAATATGGACCAATAACTATTTTATCATTCCATTTGAACCTTCGGACTATCGAAACTTCTGAAAAAAAATAACCTTCCTAACGGATAATGACTATTTGAACTGACAAACCTTTATCGGGAAAGAAAAAAGAATCTTCGTGCTATCGAACTTCAGAACACTGAAATATTTTTTCGGACCGATGAACCTTCGCACTCGCACACCTCTGCACCACTGAACCTTAGGGCTGTAGAACCCCTATATTGGACCGATGACTCTTCGAATCAATTAACCTTTAAAACAGTGAACCTTTTCTGTGCCATAGACGTTTGGACCATCCAAATGTAACTGAATTTTAGTTTTCATCTTGTTTCTTGTTTACCTGAACCAGATGATCCAATGATTCTCGCAGCTCATGTTGTTACCTTGCTTGTGTCCTTAGAAAAAAAAAGTAAAATGTGTGAGTTTTATTTAGATGAAAACCACAAAGAATTATAACTATTGGCAAGCTCTGGATAAATAATATACTCGACCGATGTTACTTTACTTACAGCTTTTAGTCGTTCTCAAAAGCCTTTGCCTAAACGTGCAGTAGGTTGGTTGTTGTTGTAGGGTTTAAAGCCATTTTTCAGCACAAGATAGGCTATACATGGCGACCAGTATAAATGGTGGAGGAAGAACCCGGAAAACCCCGGAAAGAACCACCGACCCACGAGAAGCTACTGGCAAGATTTCTCACATGCCTGCATCGGCCGAACCCGAGACTCGAACCCACGCAGACAGGTGAGATGGCAGTGATCCGTAACGGTGAGCGCTTTACACCACTCGGACACTCGGGGCCCCCCAGTAGGTTGTTAAGAGTATCTATCGCGGGTGAAACGTTTCACACTCATGTTTCGTCTTGTCTTTGTACTTTGAAATCTAGGCCGATAATATCATGCTAGATCACCTACCACATAAAAACCTTGGCTTATCTGCGTTCTCTTCATGCAGTTATCTGCATGAACTTCAGAGCTGTATAACAAGATGTATATTGGGCTGGTCACATGCTAAATTTATGAGGACTGATTGCCCCCAATAGAAACGTAAAAGTTTGGAAAGAACTTTCGGAAGATAAACAATTCTGAATAAACGTGAAGATGTTGTTCTATAGACAAATGAAAAAGGGCAAAATGCGTTCATTTTCTTTTTTAACTGGTAATTCTTTTATATAAACTGCATATAGTAAACATTATCCAAGATTATTATAGGTGGTAAATCATCAGAAAGCCTTTTTAAATGACTTCACATCCAAACACTTCTGTCTTACTGGGTGAATATGTATGCACACGAGAAGGAAGGGCATGTTGTCCTTGTCAGTTCACTGCAGTCGAGCCCCACCATTCACAAGCATGCATCAGGTACACTTAACCTTTAAGCGATCAACACAAGCGTTATAGCTTTTATATATAGTATATTGGGTTTGTATATGGACAATAGGAATGCTGAGGTGATTGTAGGTAACGGTATGTTTTGTAGATAAAAAATTTCCTTCTCCACAATGTGTTGATAGTAAATAACGCGGACTTTGTTAGTATGAGTGTGTTGTCTTGTATAAAAATTTATTTTAGATTAGCACTCTGATCCCTATGGATTGTTTGGTAGGTGATTCTATGTCTATAAACTTATATGTCCCGCCGCGCCAGGCATTATAGATTTTTTTTCCCGCCGTCAATGTTTTGCCCGACTGAGGTCAGCCCCATGCAACATTGTTGCCAATGTCCAGTACCGTGATGTCACCCCATCTGTTCCATTCCTATTGTCCCTATACATATACTATATATAAAAGCTATAACGCTTGGCGGGGCGGGACATCGAACTGGATAGAATGATTGGCGGAGCGGGACATAGAACCCTATAGAATGCCTGGCGGAGCGGGACATAGAACTTTATATAACGCCTGTCTGACATTGTTGCCAATGTCCAGTACCATGACGTCACCCCGCCTGTTATATTCCTATTGTCCCTATACAGTCCCAGCTTTCCCTTGTCCGTATACAGGCCCAATATTCCCATGTTAAATTCCCATTGTCCCCAAAGTGCCGGTCTTGTATTCCCCATGTTAAATTCCCATTGTCGCTAGACAGTCCCAATCCATTGTCACTCTATATCCCTATGTTCTATTCCCCTTGTCCCTATACAGACCCAATCCATTAAATTTCCCTTGTCCGTATACAGACCCAACCTACGTTAAACTTTCTCTTGTCCCTATACAGCTCCAAGGCTAGAGTTGCCCACGACCTTTTTGACTGGGATTTCCATTGAGGCTAGGGTGCCTTGAGGGTAGAGTTGCCCACGACCTTTTTGACTAGGATTTCCATTGAGGCTAGGGTGCCTTGAGGGTAGAGTTGCCTACGAACTTTTTCTGACTGGGATTACCATTGTCGCTATGGTGGCCCACATCCCTGCTTTCGGTACATATTTTCTACGCATATAGAACACAAATAATTATACAATGTTTGAAGTCTTGTGGAATCTATATCCTTGAACAGGCGAATGCCGTTCAAATCAATATGGTAGTAGTGTGTTAGTCACCTGTCCTGCTGAAAAATTATTTCCAAGATGACGATCATCATCAGCAGCAGCAACAATAACAACTCTTGGTTCTCGTAATCTTGAGATGCCGTAGGTAAAATAAACAATTTAATGTGTAATGTGTATGTACACAGATTATCTCCGAGATCAGTATGCTTCCGAAGATAATACGTAATCATGGCCTTGTTCAATATTGTACCCGTGCATAAAATACACTTTTTAATGAATGCAGCGTTTATAAATTCCTTAACAGTTTGTAACGAAACTGTTCCCTAAATTTGTATCTGCTTGGTTTAAGCATCTATTTTCTTTTCCTGTGAAGGAAGTACTCTTCCCCAGGACTGGTGTATCGATTTGTATGAGAAATATTCAGTTCCCTTCCTTTTGATTACGTATCGAATCATTTGAGAAATCTTCTGTTCCCTTCCTTTTTCGTGAATGGGGCAAGCTGTATACCTGTTTTCATAGGCAGGCAATAGATAAATAATAATTGAGATCACAATAACAGGAATTACTTGCTCTAAAGTTACTTGAAATTGCACATTATCTTCACCAAGCTTTCTGGATATCTTACTGTTAAAGCCATGTGTGTGTGTGTGTGTGTGTGTGTGTGTGTGTGTGTGTGTGTGTTTTGGATTTATAACAAAGCTTTAACAATTTTCAGTCATATCGGCACGATTTCTGTAATGTGGCAGTCTATTGTGATGTCTAGTACAGGGGCATCATGCCGCAGACATGTAGTATCATGTCCCACCCTGTCACATTATCCTGACACCAGGCCGACCAGTCTCAGCCCTAACCTCTTAATGCTGAGCTCCAAGCGAGGTAGTTTCTAGTACCATTATTAGGTTTTTGGTATGACTTGGTCGGGGTTAGAACCCGCGACCTCCCCCATCCGAAGCAGACGCTCAACAACCATTTAGGCCACCGAAGCGGTAATGGCCACATGTATTATTGCAGTAAAAAGACTAATCTGCAAAAGACGAAACGAGAGAGAGAGAGAGAGAGAGAGAGAGGGAGTATATACTATGATTTCTGACCTTGTAACATCTTTAGAGATAAAAGAAGCTGTCAAGTACACGATTAGATGTTTTGTATAAGCAAATCAAAGTCTGTTTTGAAGCTTAAGTTTAAACCTTTCTGCTCTTAGAGGTTTATTTACATTTAATGGTGTGATACAATCAGCCCAAGTTCTTTACATTTAATGGTGTGATACAATCAGCCCAAGTTCTTTACATTTAATGGTGTGATAAAATCAGCCTATTTTCAATTTAATATACATATTTTGTGGAGATAACTCAACAATAAATTTTGAGCAATTAAAAGGTGTCCATAATAGTGAAGAAATTAACTTAAATTAACTTGACGTGAATAGTAATGATAATTTTATTTTCCACCAAGTAAAGAATAATGTTATTCATTGCAACAAGATGTGGTGGAGGAAAGCGAACCTGTTCAGAAACGAATAAATTATCTGAAAATGTCCTTGACTGATACAGTGACACGCGCACGTGTGGCGGCTTTATTTGTACATGTATAATTCATGTTCGCAGTGAAACAGTAGTTTATCAACTCATAATGTGAAAAAGTGAAGAAACAAAAGGACACTACATTAACGCACGGATGGACATTGTAGATCAAAATATGAAACACTGCATACAGAATTACAATTTTACTTGAGCTTTAGCAAAATATATTGAACTGAGTGAATACATAAATTAATGCCCAGTATAAAATGAGTATGCTATGTCATACATCAAATAAATTGTGAGGCTGAACAGTCTTGTGCTCCTTTTTAGTACATTTCCAGTCACATTATCAGAAATAATGATTCAACTATTCACCCTAGGCCTATTGAGTAGAGCTGACGAAGCTAGGAGCGGGGTGTGGATGTGGATGGAAGCAGACATTTCATGAACATTATTATGATTATCACATATCTCCTTCATTAGTTTCATAACGTCATTGCTTAAAGATCGCCATCCTTCAAACCAGTTCTCTAATTGGTGGTCTTTTCCCATGGAATTCTAGAAATTCGTTGAATAATCTTCAGAATTACTCTAAAGCTTACCTCCCCCCCCCCCTTCATGGTAATGTAGTGTGTATTAAGTCCAGTCCCACTGTTCAGCGTTCTAGTACTTGTCACAAGAGAAAGATCAAAACGACAGGAAACTCTAATCCGGCATTTGAACCCACATATGCTGGTTGAAGCGGAATTCTGGCGTTGAACTCTTACATTTTTTGAGTAAACGATTCAGACTTGAATTAACAACTGCACTTAAATGAAATCTTTGCAGCGTTCCGGGAGTACTTTGATGTAGGCAGAAAGGAAAATGGAAATCACATATCATCGATAGGTGCAGACATATTTCAACCCAAAGATTCGAATATATAATAAACATCGGTCCCTAAACTATTACGATTTCAAGGTCTGGGAACGACGTATTATGTCGGAATCTAGACAAAATTAGGCTTTTTCTTGTACTTTCAGGCAGATGATTTAACCTATTCAACATTTAGATATTTCACCAATCATTTAAATTCCCTGGTGAATTTTCTGAGGATAATTACGCTTTATTGAAGAATTTTATTTTATAATTGGCACACACACGCACACACGCACACACACACACACACACATATATATATATATATATATATATATATATATATATATATATATATATATATATATATATATGGCAAGTGTGTTATGCTACAAGAATTTCATTCTCTTTTTTTATGTGCGTTCATACGTATGTGCATTCTAATTTAAAAAGCAGTTTAATTTGATGTCAATTTTAAAAAAAAATAACTTAATAACCTCGGTGCAAACATGCAGGATGGTTTGGACAAAATACACTAATTAAAAGGGTTATGGATACAAATTCAAGATTACTGAGATATTTATTAAAATTCGCGATTGTCGAATTTTGGCAATAAAGGTTTAAATTTTACAGGAATCACAAGCAAAGTCATATCAATAGAAATTGCTTTTTCAGTTTGCATTATGGTCATTAAACATATAGAAAATCACCCTCTGTGTAATCATATTACGAGAGAGAGAGAGAGAGAATATTCCGAGTGTTGCAGCTACTACTGCTAACAACAACAACATCATTACAATATTGGATTTTAAATGACTTTCATAGTTTTCTGAGGGTTCAAAGTTAGTTTAACAATGAGCTAATTTACCACCAGCTTACTAGCAAGTTAGAAATTCTAGTTAAAGAAGAAGTATTTATAAAATGCAGGTTAAGTGCCATCGATACAAATAACTATTTATTGCCCGCAGTATGCAGGTCACGCCCGGTTACAACCGATTGGTCACCTTATTTAGTATATATTTCGCCACATGCCGATAAAATATAAATAGCAGTCATCAAATGATTGGATTGTTTACATTACCGGGAATAAACCGAAAAACTGTAGGACGGCATCTATCGTAATCTTTAAGTCGGGATGTTTAGGCAGTCTGTAAGTGTGGGGTAATTAGGTGGTTGGTGGGGGCAGACATACGTACGTACAATCATACGTAAGTGAACCTTTTGTGATAAACTTTTTATGTATATACATTTCCTTCCTTAATTAAAAAAGAACAGAAGTCAAGCGAAATGCTCTGTGCATTGCTAAAGGGAAGTGACTCAAATGCATTTGAGAAAGCATATCTATGAAGTTATTCCCCTTGAATAATAACCACCACCACCCCCCACCACCCAGCCGCTATTGCGCGCAATATCGTCTGAATAATACAAAATATTGAAAAATATTGGTCCTAAACATCACTGGGTTCCGTTAAAACTAGATAAGATCGACGTTTCATCACACTGTGAGCCATGCAGTTTGAGAAGCTCTGCCATTTTTCAGAAGTGTGCGAATTAATCTGACATTGATCGGCGACATCCGTGTGTCAACCGATTTCAGTCGAAAGCTGAAACACAAGATTTGATAACGTCACCATTGTAAACATAAGAAGCCAACACCACGCTATGTCGGATACGGTAAGTGATCCTTTTGTGATACGCTTGTTATGTATATTTAATTTAATTGTTTGTCTCTTAGTTTTAATTTGTTTTTATTTCCATTACATGTTATTGTAATGTAACATTGTTTACTGGGCTTGACCTTGTCCAGAACTGAGTTCAGTTCTGTTTGACCTGATTGACTTTTTTTTAATTTCATTCATGTAAACAACTAAGATTAGCTTCATTATTTTGTACGTGTATGAGCTAATTAAGCGAATTATTATTCAGGTAAACATGTTGATTTGGGTCAGGGGTTTGAAGAATTCAAAGTGAAGTTTATAGGCTATTATGTTTTACATAAATAAGGCTTATTAAATCATGCTTAAAAGTTATTTTCCATTAGGTAATGGTTGTTTTTAGAAAATGCTAATTTGTGACCTGATGTCAAACAGAGAACTATATTATCTTGTGATTGTCAGAATTTTACCAGTTGTGCTTTACATCTGGCACTTTAAATTGTATTATGTTGTGTCCAAATTGGGCTGAATTTTCTTTTCTTCAAATTGTTGAATTCAAGTGATTATTTTCTCTGGAAATACAAAAGTGCTCTGACAAAATTCTTGGATAAAGACATTCTTTGAAATTTATACTGAATTCAAGCCTGCAATAATATTTCTGTGATTCAACAAGATACTGTTGACACATCAGTACGACGCAGGCTATAACAGACACTTCATCGCCTTCAATTTTAAATCTCTTTGGGACTTGAAGTGAATTTTATTCAGGACTTTTATTACTAGGACTTGTGACTTAAATTCTTGGATTAATTTTGGATTTAATTCGCAAAACCGTAAATTCTTTTTTTCTCATTTTTCACTTTGTATTCTAGGGAAATAAATTATTTGTTAAATTTTACAAAGCTTGTTGTCTTCACTCTTTTCTGTTACTTATTTTAAGAGCATAGACTCGTAACACGCTATTCTCTTTTTGTGTTTGATAATATGCAGTACTCGTCCTAGCACTTGCGAGTATTTTGTCTTTAAAGGAACAACTGACGTGCATGATTTTTTTGCAATTAAGTGTCGTATGCATATCAATTAATATGGAATCCGCAGCAGATGAGTTTGTCTTCAGCCCAAGTTTGGTCTTCAAATTATTCCAGTGTCCCAGCGGATCACTAATATTCACCCGAGTCTTAGTTTTTATGTAATGCACGCTTTTTGTGTTAAGATGATGATACCTGCCTGACTGTCTGTCCATCCATCCGTCCATCCATCCATCCATCCATCCGTCCACCCATCCATCCATCTATCTATCTATCTATCTATCTATCTATCTATCTATCTATCTATGCGCATTCCACATCCAGTGTTTAGTTTTGATATATTAACATGTTATCAATTATCAGAGCCGCTGATTATAGTATTGTTTGTTGCCTATTTTTACGGTACTACGGCCTGCTTCGTGTGATAATTATTTTCCTCACGTATATAAGAATACAGTAAGATTTTTGCTTTTGATTTGAGGGTTGGGTGTTTATTTTTTCATTTTTAATTTCGTTTCTTCTACTGTTAATAATTTTTCTATATTTCGTCTTCTTATCCCTAATTAACAAGCTACACTGCCTGACACAAAATAACGATCACCGACCCTTTTTAGGCACATGTGCCCAACTTCATGGCCAACGACAACATTTAAAATAAACGATTTCTGAAATATGAAGAACTGTGTCACTTTCTCCATCCTTCTCTTACTTTTGGCTACTAATGTTTTGTCCTACAGATCGGAGACTTGCATTTATCTAGCAAATAAATCATTGTTGATTTCGTTACGGATGCGACGGGCATATAATTGACATTAACAAATGACCTTGCCTTTTACAATGATGTTCAGTATCGTTTGTGGTAAACGTGTATTATGACGTCTCCGTTAATGATCAGTGAGGATTCGAACAGATGTGGTCTGTGTAAGGTTGAAACTGTGTTTCAAGAAGGCATTTTCTTTAGTTTCTCTACTGAACAGATGGGTAGTAAGTCTCCAAATACGCACCACTCCCACCTACGTTTCGATATTTGAAAGAGACAACCAATTTGTATCGGTAAGGCCAGTTAAAATGAGACGTGAATAATTCGAATTAAAAATACAAACATCATAATAATAATGCCCCTGAT
>JAECUM010032909.1:0-16722 GCA_016617855.1 Megalonaias nervosa | reverse complement strand
AGTTCGTTGTTTTGTAATCATTTCGGTGTCTTGATGCTTCGGGTTGCTTCTTTTTGCAATTGATACAGATGTCTACCTTTGTTGGTGGTATCCCAATATTGTTGCCATTTCTGGTTTATTTGCTGTCTTACCTGGCTGTATAATTCCTGGACACTGTAAGCTATGGGTTAGACATCGTTGTTATGTAGACTGTTTTGCTGAGAGGTCAGCTTTATCATTTCCAAATAGGTTAATGTGAGATGATACCCATAAAATTTCCACATTGAACTGTTTTGTTTCCAGTTTTCCTGAAATTAGCATTGTTTCTTGCAACATATTATCCCTGTTTTTTGATGAACCGGTTTCTGTTGATTTCAAGACGCTTAGTGAGTCTATTATGATGATGTGGTTTTTATGCGTTTGGGTTTTTATCCATAGTAGTGCCTCTTTTATCGCCCAGAATTCTGCTGTATAGATGGAACATCCGTCTGGTAGTCTGGCTCCAATCTGGGTTTGATGCTCGGGCACGACAATGGCTGCCGCTGTTCTATTTAGTTATTGGGATTTGGACCCATCTGTGTAGATTTTTTTATATTCAGAATAATTTTCCTCTAAGATTTTGTGGATTCCGGTTAGGATTTTCCAAGGGTTGTCCTGTTTATGTCCTAGTGTCAGCGCTGTAAGGTTTATTCTGGGTGCGTTGTTTTTCCAGGGTGTGAGATCACAGATTTTGTACTGTTCAGTCTGGATTTCTGGTATTTGCATTTCCTCTCTAAGCATGTGCACTCTTTTGCTAGCCGGGGGGGTTGGGTACTAGTTTTTTGCTGAACGTCCTCGCGCAGTTTCTGATAGCCATTTTAGCTGGGTTGTTATCCGAGTGTATGGAATTTCTAATAGCATATCGTAAGATATGATCGTCTCGTCTTATGTTCAAGAGTAGTTCACCTTTCAGTATCTGTAGTTCGTCATTCACGGTATTTGGTAGTGTTCCTGTGCATATTCTAAGTGCTTTGTATTGCATGCCGTCTAATTTTTGGAGAAGGGAATCATTTGCAGATGCATATATTTGGCAACCGTAATCCAATTTGGCTCTAATTAGCGCCTTATATAGCATAAGTAGTGTATGCTGGTCAGCTCCCTATGTTGTTCCCTTTAGGTGTTTTAGTAGGTTGATGTCTTGTTGGCATTTTTTGGTTAGTTCCGCTATGTGTTGTTTCCAGCTGAGGTTTTCATCAAGTAGCATTCCTAGGAAGTGTGTCTGTGTGACGAACTTGACCGGTGTTCCTTGTAAGTATAAGGTTGGATATTTGGGATTTTGTCTGTTGTGTGGGAAAAATAACATTCCAACCGCTTTGTCACTGGAAATTTTAAAGCTCCAGTTGCCTGCCCATAGTGAGACTGAGTCGAGGTTCTTTTGAAGTGGATTGATGTATGTTTGGTTGTTGGGATATCCTGCTTTCCAAATTCCGCTATCGTTGGCAAACTTGGATAAACTGATTGAGTTGTCGATGTAGTCGCCGAGGTTGTTATCCATTACGTTGAAAAGTGTAGGGCTTATTACGCTTCCTTAGGATGTTCCGTTGTCCATTGTATAGATGTTGGAGGTTTTGTCACCTATTCTAGTTTTAATTTGTCTTCCTGTTAGAAAATTTGCTATCCAACGGTGCATCCTTTCATTGATTCCATATTGATTAAGTCTGGAGATGAGTCCTTTCGTCCATACGAGATCGAAGGCTTTTTCAAGGTCGAGGAAGATTGTTATAAGGTTCCTGTGACTTCTTCGTTTTGCATTAAAGGCTAATTTGATGTCCGCTTCTAGTCTTATCAGCTGGTCGATGGTGGAGCGTCGGTTTCTAAATCCACTTTGATTTTCTGAAAGTAGTTGGTTTGAATCCATGTGGTGTTTTATCCTATTGTTGACCATGGTTTCCATAATTTTGCAAATAGTGTTTGTGAGGGAGATAGGTCTGTAAGAGGTTACCTTTTTAGGGTCTTTTCCTGGTTTTGGTATTGCTATAACTATTGCCTGTTTCCAAGGTGTTGGTATTTTACCAGTTTCCCATATGAGGTTTATCATGTCTATTGTAATTAGTTGCATGTTTGTTGGTAGGTGTTTGTAAATGGCGTATCCAAGGTTGTCCTCTCCTGGTGCTGTGGGTTTTTTGTAGTGTAGTGCTTTCCTCCATTCTTGTAGTGTGAAGTAGTCGTTTAAAGGTGAGCTGTTACTTTCTTGTTCCGTGATTTGGTCTTTGAATATGTGTGGGAATTCATTCTCTATTGTTTGTCTCTGTGCCATGAATGTCTGTGTGCAATTGTTGTTACTGCTAGAATGGGCGAAGTGTTGTTCAAGTTGTTCTGCTCTTTCAATGTTAGTTTGTGCTCCAGGTATTTTAGGTATTGTTTTCGGGGCTTTTCCTCTTATGGCTTTGATTTTTGTCCATACTTCTTTAGATTTGGTGCGATGTGTGAGTGTGGAGCAGTAGGATTTCCATGAGTTTTGTTTGGCTTCTTTTATGACTGTTCTCAAATTGTCTACATGTTGTTTATATATGATGAAGTCTGTAGCTAGTTTGGTATGTTTGAAGCGGTTTCGTTTTTTCTTTAATTGCGTTTCTACATACGTCTGTCCATCATGGTACGTTGTTTGTATTTATTTTTCCGCTTGTTTTGGGTATAGATTCTTATGCAGCTTCATTCAGTACTTGGATAATGTTGTTGTAGTAGAGGTTGGTATCAATGCTGTGTAGGTCCTCTATATGCTCAAGATTGCTTGGAATAAGTTCCAGTCCGCTTTTTCTATTTTCCATTTTGGTATATTCAGTTGTTGTTCCTTTGGGTTTTGGAGATAAATGGTGGTACTTATCTGGAAGTGATCACTTCCCAATGGATTTTGTTGGAGTACTTCCCAGTCTGCGATCTGTGCTATAGATGTTGTGGCTAGTGTTAGGTCCAATGTTGTAAAGTTCCTGGATGTGGGGTTTGTTCTGGTAGGTGTTCCTGTGTTTAGGATTATAAATTGGTTTTCTCTGGCGTATTTTTCCACCCTTCTGCCTCTGGTATCAGTATGTTGTCCTCCCCATTCTGTGTTGTGTGCGTTACAATCTCCACAAATGATACAGTTCTTGCTTCTGTTTTGGAAAATTTGTAGGAAGCTGTTGATGGGATTTGTAGTGTGGGCAGGGGGGATCATATATGTTGTAGATTATTATTGTTTTGGATCCAATTTTGATTGAGATTCCTTGGTGTTCAATTTGGTTGTCTGCAAGATCCGCTCTGGCGTCGAGCTCGGTTACATCTGCAATTGCGTTGTGTATGTAGAATGCGAGTCCTCCTCCTCTGCTCCCATTGTCCCTGTGTTTGTGGTAGTTGGTATCATAGTCTTTGATCCTGGGTAATTTCGTGTGTGTTGTAGTTAAAAGTGTTTCTTGGAGGCATATTATATCTGGTTTGTGTGTGGCTGCATTGATTGCTGACGTTAGTACTCCGTGGTTTGCTATTAGTCCTCTGCAGTTCCATTGCCAAATGGTAAGTGTTGAGTTAGGTTTTTTTTTACGTTTTGTAATAGGGTTGTTGTCCATAGTAGATGTGCGTTGGTATTTATGTTTTTGGTGGTAACTTGTTGTGCTTCCTGCTGTAGGGTTACTATCCATAATGGGGTTACATACCAGTTTGCCTATAAATGTATTGTCCCGTGGATTGGTTTAGTTGACCTTTGCAAGTATTTTTTCAATTACTGTATAGAGCAGGTAGTAGGCATCTTCTCTTTTGATCTGGTTGTTATATGATTTCCTTTTAATGCCTTGAATTATTTCCTGTAGTTGTATGGTTAAGAGTTTTGGATCCAGATAGTCGGCAGGTGTGGTGTGCGTACCCTTAGCTATAGTGTGTTGCTGTATAGTGTTCCGTAGTCATACTTACGTTGGGGTGTTGTCTTGTCGTTGTTGTCTGTGGTGGGTGTGGAGTAGTTGTAGTCCTCTTCTGGATAGTTGTACCTTGTGGTTCTGTTCAATTTGTTGTTGTTGTTGCTTTAGGTATCTCTTGAGAAGTTGTGGTGGTTCGATGTGGTCGAGTTGTAATTGTGTTTTGGTTTGAGAAGAGTTCTTGTTGTTCCTTTTTTGCTTGCTTGTAGGGGACTTGTTTGCTTTCCATGACCTGTATAGTTCTTTCTTCAAATATAGTATGTGAGCATTCCGGTGAATATGACGGATGTGGCCCTTTGCAGTTAGCACATTTGTGTGTTTTATAATTGCAATTTCCTGTATGTTGTCCTCCACATATGTAGCATCTTGAGTGGTTCCGGCATCGTTTAGTGAAATGGCCCCAGCGTTGGCAGTTGTTACAGTATCGGGGTTTGTTGATGTATTTGTGTATGGGTTGCGTCTTTTCATGGGGTCCCAGTTTAATGGTCGTGGGTGGCGGGGCAGTGAATTCAACCATGACAGTAGGCGTCTCTTTTCCTTGTGCATTTCGCAGTTTTGTAATGCGTTTGAGTGTATCGTTGTTGTATTTTATGTCTTTTTCTATCTCTTTAGTGGTTTTCCTCAGATGTGTGTGTGGTAGTTTTAATATTGCTTTGAAGCCTGTGTTTGTGTTGCCTTTCTCTCTTGTGGTGTTTGTGTCCCTCGTCTGGGTTTTGCTTCTTTGGGTGGTTGTTGGTTTATTACTGTAATATGGTGCATGTGTCGCTCGATGTCGTTTGACGGTGACTTTGCTTCCAGCTATTTGTGTAATTTCTAGATATTTGGCTACCTGGTTAATGGTGTTGCACCAAATGATGATATAGTTGCTTCGTGGTCTTATGATTTTGAATATACCTCTATGATGTTGCATTAATGCAGTTGCCAGGTTTTTTTTTTATTCGCAGGAATTTTTCTGTATAGTTGCTGATGAATAATGTCAGATGTGGTGGATGATATTCATATTTTTTTGGTTTTGTTCTCAGCTGTTGTTGTTGGGCTCCTGTGTGTTCTTCAGTCTGGTTTGGGTTTGTGGTGTCGTGGTGCTTACTTGTGTTTCTATTGTTGTTCCTGTTGTCTGTGTTGCTTATGTTGCTTTTGTAGGCATGTTGTTGTTTTCCATCGGTCTTGATAGCCTTGCTTGACGTTATTCGTTCATCTGCTTTGATTGTTCTTTTGATATTGGGTATTCCTTTAACTGGATGTTTCCCTTTTGGTGTTGTAGCATGTTCTTCGTAGTCCGGTTTTTAGTAGTAAATATTATTTGCTTCGTTGTGTTATTTTCTGTTGATGTCTTGCAGTTTTGAAATGTTGTCTTGCAGTGTTTTCCCAATGTCTCTCATTTCGTTTGGTGTAATATGCATGGAGGGTCCTGCTTGTTGGCTATTATGGATGGTATAACTCTGTTTGGTCATGTTGTGGTGGTGGTGGTGGTTGACAAATGTAGATGCCGTGGGTAGGGTGGTGATAATTGGAGCTGGCATATATGTTGTGTTGTTATATCTTTCCTTGTGAGTGGTGTTGTCCGTGTTGTTGTTATTGTTGTTGTTGTTGTCGTTTGTTCTTTTTTTAGCCCCTGTGGGTGTTGGCTTTCTGTTTGTATTGTTGTTTGTCTCACCATTGTTGTTGGCACTCTCTTTTTGTGTTGGGGTTGCCATTGGTGTTATGTTGGTGTTTGACTTTTCTGTTGTCGGTGTTGTAGTTATTTCTTTCTCGTCGCTGACACTTTCCAATTCTTATGTATCTGTTATTGTATTTACTACATTTAAGTTTGCTTTCTCTGCTGTTGGTGTGGTAGTAGATGTAGATGTTGTTACTGTATTGTTGTATATGATTCTGGTGTCGGTGTTGCTAGTAGTTCGTCCTCATTGTTGGAGCACACTGGTTTTTCGATTTCCGGTTGTGCTTGTATTTGTAGTGGCTTTCGTCTTTTTTTAATTGCGAGGGCTTTCGCTGCTTCTTCTACGGAATTGATGGGTGTATTTGTAGCCAGACTGACAAACGTTCCGCTTTATATCCGTGGAGCACGGACGTGAAGGAAAACATCCCTTACACTCACTTCACATATTGTCTACTATCCACACAAACGGGAAGAGAAGAAAAACACACCATACCTACTATCCACATAAACGGACGCGAACGCATAAAACACACATACACTAGACTATCCACACAAACGGGAAGAGAAGAAAAAACACACTATACCTACCATCCACACAAGCGGACGCGAACGCATAAAACACACACACACTATACTATCCACACAAACGGGAAGAGAAGAAAAAACACACCATACCTACTATCCACACAAACGGACGCGAACGCATAAAACACACACACACACTATATTATCCACACAAACGGGAAGAGAAGAAAAAACATACGATACCTACTATCCACACAAACGGACGCGAACGCAAAACACACACACACACACACACACACACACACACACACACACACACACATCAGTAAAGTAGTGACTGTTTATAGTCACACTAGTCTACATTCATACAAATTGGCAAACTGAATAGTGTCTCTTTTCTAGAGATCTAGTTAGCCCTGAGAAGGGCTGTTTTTAGAACTTCGGATGCACCTGGTTAATGCTGGCACCTCCCAGGTCTGACACCACAGACACATCTCCCACTCAAATCATTGGCCCAGTTCAGTGTTGTTTTTGAGAGCGCAGAGGGAGGTTGAGTGGCTTCACTATCCCACTCCTCCGTTTGTGGAATAGTGAAGACTTGTTCGCTCTGTGTTCTTCTATGCCACACTCGTGGATGCTGTGACCTAGTTTCTTCCTCTGCATGCTGTACTGGTTGTTGCTGTTGTTGTTGTGGTTGTGGCTGTGGTTGAGGTGGCGGTACTGGTTGTGGAGGTGTCATCACCTCAGGCTTCACCTCACACACAGGTCTCATTATGAGGTGAGGTAGGATCCCTCTCTTCATTTCCTTCTCCTCTTCTTTCTTCCTCTTGTTCTCTTCCTCTTCTATCCTTTCTTCCGCCGCTAATTCGTCTAGCAACCACCTGGCATACTCCAGGTGCATCCGAAGTTCCAGTAAATTTGCAATTCTGTTACTCATTTTCATTGTTGATACGTCAACGATGGCTAGCCAGACTGACGATCGCGCCGCTTTATATACTTGAAGCACGGACGTGAAGGTAAATATCCCCTGTCACCAAAACTTACCATCACATCAAACGCGGTGACCTAAAAGAAACACTCACGTTGACTTTTTTTTTTACTTACAAACATAGACATATACTATCTGACAAGACAGAGAAACGATGTGTGGATTTTTTTTTACTGACAAAAGAAATGAAGTGCTTATAGACACATTTCTATTTTTTTAAAACATACACACACAAATGAATTAGTATGTCTTTTCTAGAGTATTGGGGTAGCCCTCAAAAAGGCTGTTTTGTTCGGGGAGTGATGGCAATCTTTTTACTGTCTAAGACTGCGTCCCCGTCTGGCGGCAGGCTTTCCTACACGATACGGGCTGCTTCAGCGGAAAGAGAAGGAGAACTCTTTGGTCTCCACACGGCAGTCAGCAAAACCTCTGTCTGGTTCCTGCTTCTGCTGCTGCTGTTCTCTCTGCTTCTGAAGTCTGTACTTCTCTGTCCATTCTTCTTGTTCTTTCTTGATTTCCTCTCTGAAGACCTCTTCTACCAGGTCTTGGGCTATTGTTAACATTCTGACATTCTCTATCTCTTCAGGCTTTGGTTTCAGGTTTAGCCTGACACGATGTAAATTCACGTAAGCTACGTTCAGCTTGGCTAGTCTAAAAGGCATGTTCATAGGTAGACGAGTCAACCATGGATGGCCAGATTGGAGACTGCCTCGCTTTATATGGTTCAAACGCGGACGCGATAGAAAACATCCCTACTAGGGTTTTTGTTGGATCGAAACGTTATGATAGCTAATATCATGGTGAGGGATAGAGAGAAGTGAAAGAGCATATATTCACATTTTTTAAATCAAACGACAGACACATTTTTTCAAAACACAACATTTTTTATTCAACAAACAATTAGCTACAAACAATTAACCATAAAATCAAACAAACTTTTTTTGACAAGGTTGACAACGTTGTGAAATCATGTGAGATTTCAACTGATGGAAGTCATGAGGCCATTTATGTACACTACGTTTCCAAGCTAACGACAAAAGATAGCCATAATGGTCACAAAACCATCGATCTACTTTATTATCGTTTCTAGAAGAGTTACGATCAAAATAAGTCACTAAATGTTCTAAAGAATATCCAAGACTGCGTAGATGAAGAAAATACACACAATATTGTCCACACACCATGGAATCTGTGCCTTGTAATTTCACGTTATTGTATCGTGTCGTCTGGACATTTCTTCTCATAAAGTCGATGATGACGTCTTCCAAAGGGGGTAATCCATACCAATCAAAATACTCCACACAATCCTGTTGATGAACTAGACGGCGACCCAGTGAGTTCCTGGGAGATGACTGTCGTCCGTGTTGATGACATAAGCTTGATGGTCTTGAGGTTTGCGATGAGTAGTTCATCTATAGCGCACACGACAGGATTCCAAGAAGCAGTATACGAACTGTTGTTCGAAAGGTAATACAGTTCCCAGGAATCTATTTTTTGTTTTGTTGTTTTTTTTCCACAGGTAATAATAAGTCATCAATTCAATTCTGACTTTCTGTTTGAAAATCTCTGTGAAGTAATCGTCTCTTCGCTTTGTCTTCGTACTCTAAGCCAAGAGTGCTTCGATGCGACAGATCTCTAGAGTAGTCAATGAAGGGCAGGAATGCTCACGCAAGCCTTTATACCACTCATGCAACACTGCTTCTTCCGAGATGAGACCCCAAGCGCTCTCCAGATACTCGTCCAATTTTTCTTCTCGACTCATCATCAGACATTTATCGTGTTGAATTTGACTGGGATGATCGTTTTGACATCCATAGCAATCTTTCTTGCTCAATTCCGTAATTTTATCCGCCAGGTGTTTGGCAAAACAGGACACCAAATGTTGTTCTTCCTCTGGCCATCTGGACGTGACCACTATGTCCTCTTCGTCTTTGTCTTCGGGTTCTGCTTTCACGGTATCCTTCCATTCCATTTCCAAAGATTCTCTACCGTTCAGTGAGGGATAATTGTCTTCTATAGTTTCTAATAGTCTAGAATGACTTCTCTCAAACTGTTGATTTCTGTGGCATTATCGAATTCGGCATACAAGATGACGTTGACCGTCTCGGCACGTAGTTGACCAGATATTATAGGGTGGAAATGTCCCTCGTCGCTGCCTTGGTCTGGAGTGAAATCAAAGGCCCACAAAGTGTAACCTCCTACATAATCTTCGTACGAAATACCGTGACTGTTATTGGTTCCTAGTTGCCCGGTAGCTTCGTACAGGGACAAGTACGATCTCAAGTAATTCTTCTGGGCAAAGCTAGGTTCGAAGGGTCTGGTACACAAGGTCTTGCCATCGCGACTGACTTCGACCTTGGACACTCTGAAGTGCTTAAACTGGAAAGGATTTTGATCGTGGGCTCCGTTCAGGGCTGCATTACTGACTATGCCAACGATTAAACGTTTGGGTAACTGTCCTTGGAACAGATGATTTTCGATCTTGGATCGGAGTCCAGCAGCAATGGTGAACGTTTTCACTTCTACGCGTCCTACCGGATACTCGGCGGTCGTTCCGCTCAATGTGTGACTGATGTAGTTTCCCGCTTTAGGTAACACTTCTACGCGGTGCACGTAAAGTCTGGCTTCTTGGATGATGGTTTTGTACTCGTTGGCATGAGCCATCGAATGGAAAGCGACACTGCTGAGATTTAGTCTCAGGCGAATATCCACTCCGTTGAGCAAATACTTGTCTTGCAACTACTTGTCCAAATGCAAACGATCCATCAGTTCTAAACTACAGCCTTGCAGGATTTTCTTTCGACGTCGTCAAAGCCCACATTGTGAGGATTGTCATCTGCTGTCAGGGCTGTGTCGTTAAATGTGTCCTCACCTGCGGTGTCAGGTTTCCATACCACGCAAGCATCCAGATGAGTGTTCTTGGCCTCTTTTCCGTACGTCCAGAGATTTTCTAGGTACGCTGGTAAGGGTAAGTATCCATGCTACTGCTGACCAGTTTATTATTCAAGTACAGATCCACTTCGCTGAACAAGGAATGCAAGAAAATGTTGACGGGAACTACTCTCGCATCGGCTCTCGGATTGGTGTTGTCAGTTTTAATCACTTTCAGTTTCAGGTACAAGTAATTGCTATTCAGATCGATGTAATCGTCGGGTTGTCCTTAGATTTCAAACTCGATGGGCACTAAATCCGTCAAAGAGGAGACGGGATGAAATTCAACCCATTGGGATTCTTGCATTGTAATCATGGTGGGTGGCATGGCAGACAGATCCAGTTCCGACTAGGAACAGGCGCAAGACACTCGGTGCATCGTTTTCTTTCTCACTCTGTGTGATCTTTTAATAATCAAAAATGTCTAAGTCTCGGACGGTTTTTCTTTTTTTAGTCTTTCTAGCTCTGGGGGTGTGAAGTCCTCTGAAGGGGTGTTTTCGTCGTCTTTTTCTGCCTTGTCCTTGCTGTGCCGTCAGGGAAGCAGGAATGCCTGACTCGGTAGCGCACAGGGCATTTATAGGAGTTTCTCGTCGGCCCAAAATGTCCTTGCCCGTTTGAAGCAAGACATTTCTGCCTGCTCTCAAGAAAGCTTTTATGGGGTTTTGTTTGCTTTCAAGGCATGCAATCCCCGTGTCACCATCGGTTTCAAAACGAGAGCCACCGAACAAAAGGCTGATTTTAGCATATCTCCTAAACCATGTCCTCGCTGTTGAGCGACTCCTAGGTACACAGATACATGACTGACAATGGATTACAGTAATCGTTTTCGAAAATGGAGTTTCACTGTGACTTTCCCTTTGGTGAATGGAATATTTTATTCCAGATGTCCTTTATAGTAATGTTGACAGTGTCGAAATACGACTTACTGACGAGCAAATAGTGAGGATGTACAAATTCGCAGTGAACGTGTTAGGTGTTTCCACCTTCCTCGTCAGCATTCGTGGCAGAATCCGCTTTGAAAGGAATGAAACGCAGTAACGGTACGGAGGTGTGTCCCACCACGTTTTACTCCGCCACATTGGAGTACACAAAGATCAAATTCAGTCCTTGGTTCATTTCTACAGGTAATCTAAAATATTTCGCAAATCCGAGTTACTGGTCACGTCTGGTATTTCGTTTCTAATCTTGATCAACTTGGGGTCTCCACCCAAAATGTCATACAATTCAGGACAAATGTAATGGCCAATACTTTGTCCTCTGAAAATTTGATTAGCAGGAGACGAGCTATTTTGTGGTATTCGATCGTGACACTTTTTCTGGTTTTCTCCAAGACTTTGCCAAACATGTTATTGAACCTGTCAGCAATAGCATTCACCAAATGTTGACCACTAAAATAATAGCCTGAGAGAATTTTCAACCGATAAGTGGTCCGTTTAGTTTTGGGTTCTTGTGTTTTCATAGAATCACCTTCACTGGCGCGTTCATCCAAGTGTTGTTGTACTTGCTCATCATGAACTTCTACCGTAAAAGTGTTTTGATTTTCGATGATGTTTTTGATTTGTATAGGGTGAATCATTTCAACTAAAGCCACTTCCCAATGGGCTTCGTGGTCCAATTGAATTGCCTGAGGTAATTTGGCCGTGTAACAGCATAAGGTGTTATTGGGAAACACCTCCATGGAATTGTCACTGGGTAACGTTAAGTAAAATTCATTGTTCATAATTTCAGAGGTCTAGTGTCCGAGGGGTCGCTGAAAGTCAAAGGAGTGTCTAAAAGAATTTTGTTATGGTGACTGTTGGAAGGGGGACTAACGTTGGATGCAAGACTCCCGTTGTTTTTCCCGTTAGAGGATTATTTCAGAGACGTATTGGGAAGAAGGTAACCGATGCAACTGCTGAGTAAAATGGTCCACAATCGTATGTCTCCTTTTTGCAAACTCAAATTGGCAATGGCAGCACCGATGACACAATACACCACAAAGATTTGGCAGACAAAGACGATTTGCGTTTTAGGCACACGTTCTCCACACCACACCCACAAGGGTTGCTTTTGTAGATCTTGCAGAGAAGAACTGGGGGAAGGAGTGGTCACTGCGGTAGCTGAGGTTGTGTTGAAGGACATGATGGTCACTTCTTTTTATAGTCGATGATTTGCGAAGCGTCGATGCAAGAGTCAAAACTGGGAGGATATCCTTTCCAACGTACTTTGACTTCTTTGACAAGTCGTTTTCCCACTTTTCGGGTTCTTCGATCGAGAATGCTTTCGATCTCGTACACGTCATCTTCTTTTCTGGTCACACGTTGTAACTCGGGCAAGTAAAACGTTCCTTTTAACACTTCCCCGTTCATGTCTTCCAATTTATAGACTGGAGGATGACGGCAACGCACACGTTCGGTGACACGAAACAAGTCGGTGGTCCAGTTGGGTAAGTAACCTTTGTCGAAAGTGCGTTTGGTTTAGCCAATGCGCACCCAAACTCCATCTGCCAACACTCCACCTTTCTTGGGGACAGTCACCATTGGGGAAGTACCAAACAGGCGCTCGAAGACGGTCATTTTGTTGTTGAGAGTCACTTCTTGGGGTGGGAGGGGGGCACGTCCAATGCTCCGATGATAAGATTGGTTGTACGATTGGACTAGGTGTGGCAATATGTCGATGTACTTGAGAGTGTGTTGATGCGTGAAATATTTCCACATACGTTCTTTCAAGGTGCTTTGAAAACGTTCCACGATGCTGGCTTTGGTTTCGGGATTCTCGGTGGTGAAAAAATGAATGTCACGGTTCTTCAATTCTTTTTGGAAAGCTTGGTTCAGAAATTCGATGCTTTTGTCTGTTTGCCATCGAAGAGGGTGAAGCCCGCTTTGTTTCAGCATCAGTTTGAGGGCTCGCACTAACTCACTGCTCGATTTGGAAGTCAATGGTACGACCCAAGGAAATTTGGAAAAGACATCGATGACACAAAACAAATATTTGTAACCACTATTGTAGGTGGCCAAATGAGAGACATCGGCTAAATCGGCTTGCCATTGATGATCGATGCCCTCCGCTCGGGTGCGACTTCTGGAAAATTTTCGTCGAATTGGTTTGTGTAAGGTGTACGTGGCTTGTTCTTGTAACCATCGTTGAGGTGAACGAACATTTTTCAGTCGAGTTTTGGCAGCACGATACAATTTCTAAACTCCTTCGTAACCTGAAGGATGCGATGGATAGTAGTAAATGCTGGCTAACACCTTCTCCATTTTTTAAAATAAGGAATCCACTCTTCGCTGATGGTACTCTGAATGGGACGAGGGTGTGGTTTAGAAACAGCTTTACGTGTCCGATGTACCACAGGAGTAGTAGTCGAAGGTAGCTTTGGTGTAGTGGCGGTGGTGGTGGTGGCAATGGAATGACTTTAGTCTTCTTTTCTTTTTTTACTTCTGGTTTCCCTTCTTTCCTTTTGACTTCTGTCGAAGGTGGAGTGGACATCATCTTTTAACCCAAGCTTTAAGTTCTTCGCATTGGGGTGTAGTGGAAGGGGTCAAAAAGGACGCTGCAATCTTACTAGGGATGGGTGCTGCTGAAAGGCTTCTCGTGCCTCTTCTCCCTCAGGCATCCGTGGGGCTGCATCTGTCTTGACTGCTGGGGGTGGTGGTGTTGGTGAACTTTTCATTAGTGTCTTAAAATCTTTCAGTGTGGGTAAAATTGTTTCGTCTAAAGCTTTCTGGTGAAAGAGTTGCAGTCGTTGTAACAATTGACCGTACCTTTGCAATTTTTCCATTTCTGACAAATCGCTGCGATCCATCAATGATTGCAATTCGTGTTGTAACTGGGACATCTCGGTCAAATGAGTATTGGGAGGTAAATGTGGGGTCCTTTGTTCTTGCCATCGATGGTATTCCATCCATCGTTTGTAAGGCACTAAAGCCTTTTTTCATCCTTCCATTGGATTTCAATGGTCACGTCTGAGATCTTTTGATTTCAGAGGTCCCTTCTATCTTCTTGACCTTTTATCTTCATCCCATGATTCTTCCCATTGTTCCCAATACTCGTTTCAGTAAGAGTCCTCTTATTATTTCCAGCAAGGGTCCTAACAGGGGTAAAATACCTCCCCGTTCCACCAACATCTTTTTCTTTTGTCGAATGGGGATTTTCTTTTGGACCATTTGGCGTAGAACGCGTCGATGTTTGGTTAAGCATTCTTTCTGATATTTAGACAAAGGTATCGTGCCTTTCAAGACATTCAGACAACAATCGCTCACACGGTATCGATGACATCTTTGGAGGCAGTTTGAATGAGTTTTTCTCGCATTGGTGGAGGAGTTTTGGACAGGACGTACAACATGTCCCAATGATTGACTAAACGAGGAGGCAGTCGTTTCCTTTTCTTTCCTTTGGGGGTAGAAGAAAGATGTCTTTTGGGAGGTGACATCTTTATCGGTTGATTCGTTGAATCCAGGGTACACACCAAAAGATACACTAACGTCGATGACTTGTCACACGGCCTTTTATCCTTTTTTGACTATCGCTTCGTCGTAAAGGTGACAATTTGTTTTCCACAATCGCCAAAGAATCCTACTCTTTGGTGACTTCTCCTTTTCTTTGGACGAGTGTGTCTTTTCAGAGGCAGACGTCAATGTTTGGCTAAGTGTTTTTTTGGATGACGTGACTGTCCTTTTCGTTTTCCTTTTCCTTTTTGAACAGAAGAACGACGGTAGTGACGGTGTTCACGTCTTTGAGGAGACATCTTTGGGCGTTCAGGAGCACAAAAACACTGGTCCCTATCGTTTGCCTCAGGTCCTTTTTATCTTGGAATGCGTCGCCACTGATTGTTGGCCTCGTCGTATCATTTTCATGGCTGGCATCACAGATCGTGGAGGGGTTCCGAACGGACTCAGTCGGGACAGTTCTTGCTTGGACAAATCCAGTAAACTCTTTTACACGCCCGATCTGTCTTGGACTTTGATTTTGGGGGCAGGTACTTTGTGAGCAGCGGCTACTGCCGCTAAAGACGAAGAGGGTGTCACCGCTGGAGGAGAAGATTTTGGAGACGCAGGTTTCCAATGTTTCATCAAATTAGGAAAGACACATGTCAAATCGGGTTTGGCAGGCATCACCAGCAAAGAAGTGGAAGAACCTGAGTCTACTGGAGACGCAGTCACCGTTGTGGCAGGTCGTGGTTTGCGAATGTCAGTTTGCGTCCTGACGGCAGTACCTCTCTTGCAGGTAGAAGCTGTTTTCTGTGGGCTTTTCTTTTTCTTTTCTGAGGCTGTGACCTGGTTTTGACGCTGCTGCTGCTCTTTTTCTTTTTCTTTTGGGTTAGTTGGGGAGGGGCTCATTTCTAGGACTTTGGGAGCATTGGGGTTCCATTTTAAGAGGGAACGAATGATGACACCTCCTAGAGAACCTCTTCCTCCAGGTTTCAAAATGATTTGCTTTTTGGTTTGAGTGTCGATGCGAGGATCGACCAGTTGCGTCAAGACTACTTTGTTTCTCTCAAAAAATGTTTGGTTTGATGTGGAATGTGAATGATGCCTTGCAGTAATTGACGTGCTGTCACCGTAAACCATCGTAAGACTTCTTTGAGACTAGCTTCTACGACACGAGCACGTATTTGTGGATTTTCTTCGCGATGTTGCCGTACAAGGCACGAATCAATTTGACGGAAGATGAGACTGAAGGGACGTGATGTTGACGATGTGTGAGACAGACCCAAAGTGACCGAAGTTTTTGATAGACATTTGTTGGTCGTTGTTGCTGTTAAGTCGACGAAGGGGACGTGTACACGACAGGCCCTCCGTCTTGGCACCAGTGGTGAAACAGATGGGTACGAAATAGTAAATAATCGGGTGTGGTGGGATTTAAATCCACGAGTAAATAAGCGTGTGGGGTTTGAGTGGCATCGTCGTACGCATGAGTCAGCCAAGGCGTTCCTAACTGTTTGGCTAACACTTGCACTTGCGATTTTTCTCTAGGGCTTTTAAACAAGACCACGTAATGAGCATTGAGACTGATGGTGCGATGGGCTTTACTTTGTTGAAACAAATTTTGGGTGATGTAAATGACACTGACATTACGATGATGCCCTTTGCGCGTAAACCACAGTTTAATTTCTTCTTCGTCTTCTCCTAACATGTCGTCGAAGATGACCAGATGGGTTTGACTACGGTCAAACACGATCCCGTCGTCTTCGCCAGGTATGCCTGACACAAAGACAATGGAATCGCCTTGACTTTCTCGCAGAAGGCTGTACGCCGATTGCCACTCTTTGTAACACCACACGATTAGTTGAGGTGGACGATCGATCAAATGATGTTTATGTTCGATCAAACGTTTGACAAATTCGGTTTTGCCTGAACCGCTAGGTCCGGCAATGAGCATGTTAAAGGGATGGCGAGGATACAAGGCCTCCCAACTAGCACGATCTAATTGTTCTTCGATGACTTTGAAAGTGGAGGAAGAGGGAACAGAAACAGTAGAGGTAGCCATAGTAATGTAAGGACTGTCACTTTTGACAGAAAGACAGACAAGACAAGAGTTTTTATACTTTTTTCAGGACGCGTTTATTGCCATCTTTAAAAGTGAACAACACGAAAGACAAAAATACATAAAAGCCAAATAGTTAAGTACATGAATAAAAGACACATCAAAACGATCATAGTGGAATATAAACAAGTATCTGTACAACATTTTGGTGATTAAGATGTGGTATTGTAGGAACAATGTGTGATGTTCTTAGAGTC
>JAECUM010032903.1:0-11151 GCA_016617855.1 Megalonaias nervosa | reverse complement strand
ATATATATATATATATATGGCATGTGCATATATAGCATGTACATATTATTGTGCATACATTTTTCTGACTTATATTATGTAAATATGACAATGAACTGTTATGAAATAAAGAAGATAAAAGTAAACCCAGCTGTGTTGTAAAACGTAAGTAGTGAACTAGAAATACCCAAAACGTTGTAGGCAAAATATTCTGAAGAGAGTTGAGCCCAACGAGACCATTTATTGAGAATGTATTTCTGACCCACACCAATAAAAATCTTAGTGACCAAATTCAATTATATTATCAATCAAGTTCAAATTAGATTTTAAAACTACTTGATAGATAGCATCCAGACGGTGAATCCAATGTTTCTTTTAACAGATGTTCCATTTTCCGAATTAACAATATCGACTGCCTTAAATAAAAAATCATTATAAGTTATGGAAGCCGTCATGAAAACGTCATTTAGTATTGAAATATGATAAATTGTGACATATGCCCTACTCCCCAGTTGTATTCTCAAAGTTAATAAATATATTTAATCTTCGCTTCCCATTATTATTTATGCTTATGTCTATAAATTCAGTTCAGCTTTATTTTATGACTGTGTTCCTTATGTAATATATATATATACACTTAGTCTAATAAGGCAACGTAAGTAAAAGTAAACTATCGCTTCTGTAACTACATTTTTCCTTTTACTGATGCATCTATCATACTCTTCTTTATGCGATTATAAAAAGTTCTCGCATGTGCTGCTACCAAATGTCTTTTCTGTCCTTTACCAAACAGCGTTATCACTTCATATACAAAATGTGTTCAAAAATACTTTTCAAAACAATCCATGCAACACAAATTCTATACAACAAACTAAATTCTTTCCTTTGTTTCCATGCCATTACTCTCGTGTCCTCTCTTGGTACTTTTCTAAAGTACCAATCTGTTATTTTCAAGTCTTACATTCGTATGTATCGTTCAAGTGTTTATCTTCTACAGGAAATTTCAAAATAAAGATATTAGCACTCAAGTTTTACAATTAGGAATCCTTGTAATCTTAAAATAAATATTAAATGCCGTACATTATCGGAAAAATCAGTACTGACTTTAGCGAAGGAAAACTGATGTAATCTTTGCCATTTAACTGTAACGTCTTAGAAGCAATCAAGAGGCAATTAAGAGAAACTTGTCTCATAATTAGCTGTAGATACCTTTATTACATACTAGAAGCAATAGACAATAATCTCTCTCTCTCTCTCTCTCTCTCTCTCTCTCTCTCTCTCTCTCTCTCTCTCTATATATATATATATATATATATATATATATATATATATATATATATATATATATATATTCGAAAAAAATATTTCGTGTGTGTGTGTGTGTGTTTGTGTGTGTGCAAACAAAATGAAATATTAGCACGGTTGGAATATCAAATGATATATCGAAATCTGTAATATTGTACATTGAAAGCTTGGTGTATTTCTGTATCTATGGTAACGTTCTATAGATATTACGTACTTCTAAGAGAGTGACAGGTGCAAGGTGAAGTTGTCTGCATTAGCAGCTTGCACAGGGAGAGAATGTTGGCATACTTTTAAGCTAAGTTTATATACTGTTGCTGAAATTACTTGACATATTGTGCTTGTGGGAGCTGTACATGATCTAAGCACACGGCTAACCAAAATGAATGCTCCCATGTGCTCCAAAAATCAACCTGATCTAGTCCAAAGTACACTAACGTCAAAATTGATTCAAATAGGGATGTCGGAATTTGCCAGATTAATAATACCGTTTCTCAAAGTGCAATGAAGGAATTAAAGTTATCAGCTCGTTTGTTTGGTACAATTTACCTTTGATGTCCAGGAAGTGTAAATGACCAAGCTGTGCTGTCAGTTTTTTTTTTATAATAAATTTTTTTTTTATAAGTGCGCATATGAAGTAAGGTCAATCTGTTTGTTAGCTATATAGAAGTGGTGTATAGACATAAATTGTTTGAATCAAAAGGCGATATCACTATTAATGTAACGGATAGAAAACGAAGGTCAGTCCATAGTTTTCACATCATTGTAGCAGTGTCTCAATGTCTGAGTGGCTTTCTATCTCTATGTGTACCATACATATACTTACTTATAGGTAGATTCCGACTGCAAACATCATAGATCCAGATTTGCATCGCAAAATATAATCAGGGCCTTTTTTGCTTGTTTTACTGATTAATCCTAACAAACTGCACAGATCCAGATCTGCTGCCACATTAGGAGACGGTAGAACTGGGTCAGTGCAGTTTGCCGTTGGACTAGAGTTATAAGCGAGTTCTTATAGTATTTATTATTATATAGATGAAATTATGCATTTAAAATTTTAGTTTAAATACAACAGATCCACTTTGTCCAAATACTCAGACGTGTTAAAATTCCCATTTTGTTTTGTTGTATGTTCGACTACCTTGTTCGTTTTACTGATTATGGCAGATCTGGGTCTGTGCAGTTTGCAGTTGGACTCTACTTTAAAGCGAGTTCATATAGTATGCATAAATGTGTGTATCAACGTACGTATATGCAAGTCTATTTTAAATTCAATAGATCCATTTAGTCCAAAGGCAGAGGGTTTTTTTTTTAGAATTCTCATTTAATTTCGTTGTATGTTCGACCATCTTGATGAATATAAATTTACTGTACCGCTAAAGATTCTACACAAGTAGTTTAGGATCTTAGACCTTGAGTACTAGTTCCTTTAATTTTTCAAGACGACAAACTGTTCCATATGTTATCAAGGAGTGTGAACTCTGATGTCTATCGTCATTAATAAAGCAAAACAATAAAAACAAAATAAGAAAAGAAAAAAGAATTAAACGAAACGGAACAAACCACCATCTTCGGTTGCAGTTTTCACCTTCGTACTAAATTTATTTTCCTTTTATTATATTTAATTAAAAGGGTCTAAAAATTACTCACAGTTCGCTTGGATTATATGCAGCTGTGTGTCCAATTCTATGAATGATGGATGTTGGTCAATATTTTGAATACATAAGACCTACTTTTGAAGAAGAGAAATACAGAATACAGTTCAAAGATAGATCTAAAACTCAAAGCCTTAAAAAATAGGAATGTATAACATCGAGACTGAAAATATGCAATACTCAAATTCCAAGAAAAAAGATAAGTTAAACGATATAAAAATAATCGAGAGTAGATTATTTCAATGCAGGCGTGTTCTTGATTTCGTTTGGTTACATGAATCTACTATACAATTATGCATATTGTTCTTTTCTGGCTGAAAACATTTATGCATTAAAAGGTTGTTGCAGTTTGCCTCAGTGTGCGTAATATAATAAGTTATGCCACATTTGTGTTCAATTTGTATTAGGTCATCCACGCAAATTAATAAATCAACAAACGAAAATTTAAAAATGCAAGATAAAAGGAAAGTATACATTTTAATACATAGTAATTGTCAAGCAACTTATGGAGTACGAGAAGCACGGGCTAATGGCTACATTTTGTACGATTCCTCGACATTTATGATCTAAACAATGTAATAGTATGTGTACTTTGTGTTGCTTCCTTTGTTAAATACATAGTATGGCGTACTCTTTACCTAACTGTAACACATGTTGTTCTGTATATTTGATTTGTATTGTATGTTGGCTATGACCACGATTATATGTTACGTATATTTAATTTTTTTTGTGTGATTGACCTTTATCCATAAATGAATGTAGGAGTTGGACCTACCTGACTGTCTTTTTTTTATAAACAGCATATTACGTAGCCAATATTGTTTTATTATTGTAGATTATATATCAAGATTAATATTATTATTATTTGGAGGTAAACATGTTTATTAGATATGGGTTCTAAATACAGCCTTGGTTTTGACCTCAGAAGTTTCTAGAGACGACTTATGTTTAATTGGATGGAAAATTCCATTGTAAAATGACCTAGGTCAAGGGCATTTTGCTGTGCCATAAATCAGGTGACAGATTGTATACATGTTTAAAGTAAATATAATTATTTATTCCACATATTAACATCAGTCTTAGTGGAATCAATTTAGGCTGTGTTTCAGTTAATATTTGAGAGGATGTATTTACTTATATTATTCGCTGGAATTACAATGTGCTAATTGATTTAGGGCTCAGCCACTATTTTGGAATTATTGTGCATTTATTCATGGAAATTTTGGATTATATTATTGTGATACATCAGGACTTTGTCACATTAGCACATTCGAGAGTACTAGCACATCAGAACACTCAGTATTGGAATTCATTCGGCAAACCACTGGAATGCATTCAATATAGTCTATACTTTTCGACTTGAGAGAGAACTATAAGACCTTTTGGAATTTAATTAACAATACGGTTAATTATTTTTTAAATTTTAACTTTGTATCCTAGGAAAATAGATTATTGCAACATTTTGCAAAGCTAGTCGATTTTCGCTCTTTTCTTTGTCTTAGTTTAAGATCATAGAATAGAATCGTAACAATTTACACTCAATCTAGTTCGCACACACCTGTCATTTTAATCCTAATCTCTAATGTATTCTTAACACGTAATCTCAATCAAGGATTTATATCTTTGTACATTTCTTCACTAACAATATATTGGGCGCCAGATATAGATACAATGTATGATTCCTTGAAAGTATTGTACCAAGAAAAGAGTTGAAGATTAAATGAAAGCGGTATGCACCTACCATCACAAACCCATTATAATACCTATAACGTTGTCCCTCTTGGTAAAGAGGGATGGTTAATCAGATTTGGCTGTCGTTATCTAGAGGATGACCTCCCTCGATTTTATTGCCCGGTGTGAGTGGATAGATAGAACATCAACAGAGAACTGAGCAAGACTATTGAGAAGAAATAATACAACACGAGTCCCCTTTAGAAAAGAAAATAAAAAATTTAATCAATTAAAAAAAAACAAAAAAAAAAAACAGGCTCAATTCAAACAATTTTACGTTAACAGAATTTCAATAGCAGTATTCTATTTTGGATTCGCTTCATCATGGTAACGAGTGGTGAAAAGAGCACAATGTCCACGCCTGATTTGCATCACCTAGAATTGCTTCCGGTCTTTGTCTCCGTGTATCACACATCTTCCCACCTTCACGTGTATACGTTGTTCTTCCTTGATCGTCCTATTCTGAACGCTTCATCTCTTTCCGGACTTCCGTTTTCGGACTGTCCCCTCCTGTTCCTGGGAGCTGTTTCCTTGAATGACAAGATTACCACTAAATCTCTATATGTAACACCTTCTATACGTATATAAATTCTCTCACTTTCGTTACTCAGAAAGCATAAACTAGCTATCCAAACACTGCTTAAATTCTGACATAATGTGACCTTAACTATAAATGGTCCTTACAAATTTAGACTGCATTTCGAGTAAGGTACAACAGTTATCTCTAGTTACAAACACCCCTGTAATAAAGATCCAAGTCTAACTAATTCGATAGATCATAACTCTCGCTTCCAGCTGCTGACCACAAATTAACATGTGAGCGGTGCATATAACATTCCCGTATCTCTCTGCATACGCTACCACATGACTCCTTATACATCGAACCTAGTCAGTTCCACTCAATAAGATACATACTATCGATTACTATTGCTTATGATTCACTAACTTCTAGCTCATAGCAATCCCTAACCTAAAAGATTCTTTAAGCATTACAAAATCATATACAAATATATATAATCAGTATCGTAATAAAAAAAAGGAAATTAATTCATATAACCCTATGAAACCCTACACATCTGAAAATTTGGATCGCATGCAGTCAGTCAATTCTATCAATGAACTAGTAACTGTAAAATTAAAGAAATAAACTGCATAAACAACTCTAGCATATCAACAGATTTTCATGAAATCGAATAAAAGATACATAGTATGAATCCTAGTCATATCAAACACATTTGCATAAACAAGACAAATAAAATAAAAATTTACATGGAAATTTAAATTGCGTGCCTTAGTGTTGTTCTCTTTCAGAAATTGTGCGTCCTAGTACTAAAGCCTGTCTTTTCTTACAAGACAGCCACCTGGTCCCCTTTACTTGTTTAAAGAGGAAAGCACTATTCTTTAGGTTTCCCCGGAGCCAGACAAGTCTTGTGTCTCTCAAGAAAACTCTCGGACTAAAAAATTCGACAAGGTCGTTACTTTGAAATTCAACATTACTTCCAAAGTGTGCGCCTTAATTTAAACTAACCAATCGTAATCAGCGGTTCCTAATTGGTGAAAGCTTAACTGTGTAGTATTATTATTCATATTTGACAAAGTTTTTGTTTTGAACTTTTCAATCACATACACAAATAAAATAGAGAAAACTAACCTGAATCTTTCGTCCTCACGCCAAGAACTTCATCAGCAGACTAATTTAATCTCTACTGACTGTTATCATCGATCAGTGAAATGGTGAGCGATGTTAACAATTTGTCCCAGATATGCGATGTAAACAGTCAGTGAGGACGAAAGGTTCAGGTTAGCTTTCTCTATCTTGTTTGTGTATGTGGTTGAAAAGTTAAAAACATTGTCAAATATATACAGACTCAAACTAAAACAATTGATTAGATGTCAAGAAAAAGAGTTTCTCAGAAACTCCATTAAATTAGCTAGAGAGAAAGGACACACATAATCTGATAACAGCTTCAGAATGTGTTTCAAAAATTAATGTTTATTGTGGGCCATGCTGTTGTTAGCACAACCACTCCCCCAACCCAACCAAACCCCAAATAACAAAACATAAACAAGCATGGGTGTCGATAATGACGATGATAGATACATAAATATTCTCTAAATGTGTAAATATTTCTGGAAATTTTTTTAATACTTCTTGTTTTTTTGTCGGTAATGAATATCAATGAAATTAAATCAGCCACACTAAAGAATGGTGTGAAACGTTACAGCCACAAAACACCCATTTACTCCCAAACCACAAAAGGTTACCTCACGAACATTTCTTATTTTACAGTAGTTGATATAAAACAGTGGGTTCCATTGTTGCATGATCTGAATACAACGCGAATTTTTGTATAATCTTAGTCTTTCTAAGAGAGTAGGAGAGCTTTTTGTTTAGAGAAGAAACAGGTATCATATTTGATTTTAATGATTAAATATGCCACATTAGTCAATATTGTTCTAACGTATGGCCTGCAGTAATTGGAAGATTCTTCAATATGGTTTTTGTGATCCGTACCGACTGACAATCCTTCCATGAAAAGGTAAGAGGATGTTTACTTCATGTATTGCAGGAAATAACTCAAGACACATTCTCAGTGTGATGATGACTGGCATGTAGGCATCAAAATACTCCAAAATTCCTCATTTCACCGGAATATCAAGGATTCCATTAGGACGCAATCAGAAAAATACAGAAAAGTATGATTAAATGCTTGTGTTAATTGGCTCAGATATTGTTGATTTTTACGATTTAATGCTATTCTCGGACATGTTTTGATTTTAAAGTCACATCTCACGTTAAATAAACAAAATACCATGGCACATTTCATACCTTACATTTCGAATTTATATTGAAAGAACAAACATCACACTTATCCCATGCCACAAAGTATCTTGCAATCAACTCAATTGAATTGATTTGATTCATTATATACCTGCTTCAGCTTGTAAATAAAACTATGTAAGCATATACTCAGACTATTTAGCTTTCATTAGATAGTAGATTGAAAAATAATGAACAATAGTCTGTTCAGAATATTCATTATCTAAAAAATAAGCTTGTTAGATTCAATAGCTGCCATGTTTTGAACAGAATGTACAGAAATGTTGAATGCGCACTGTTGATAGCCATTATCGTTTCCTGAAGTTGTCATTCATCTATGATATTAGAGTCAACTGGATAAGTTAAAAGCGATGAATTAATTGCTATTAAAGCCATGTTTAGCGATCTTAAATTTAGTGGCCGAATTTCCTTGCTTGGATAACAATCCATTATTTAAATACCATCATTACAATTCAGTGACGCAGGCATTTAAAAATGTTCAAAACTTTTGCTCTTGGACGCGAATATATCGTAAAATAGAGATTCATAGAAAGTGTTTGTATTTGTTTTCATTTTCAACCAGAAACTAAGGTCTATGATTGAACATGAAGTTAAGTGTGTAGACTTTAATGGCTGTTAATATGTAGTTTAATTGTAGAATGTGCCAAACGACCAGGAGTTACAAATCATCGCAAAGCAACAACACAGAACTTCATCACCTGGCTTAATATGTCTGCCTTGTATTTTTATATGAAGTCTTTTAGAAATGGCGATGGTCATAGTGCGTTCTAATTCTCACTGCATCGTAAACTATTCATTAATGGATTATTAATAGCAAAGTAAAATTGCTATTAATCCTGAAGACTGATAATTGTGTCATGATAGCTGATTCGGTAGTAAATAACGACCATACCTGCAGGATCTAATCTTATTTGGTAGTTTGCAATTTGTGTTTTCAGACCAATTTTCCACGCTCAAAGTTGCGCAGTGAAGATTTCGCGAAACAATTAACAGACGTTACCATTATTAAAATATATTGATAAAAATAAACATTGCTTAAATCTTTAAAATATTGGTTTTATTTAAATTTTGCTCTCTTGTTTGATATTGGAAATGACGCCGTTTCAAGAACCAAGAAAAGACGATGCTAAATTCATCGTGTGAGAGCAACTGTTATACAAGCATCGAAAACAAACGCTTCATACCCTTCGGTATATAATGAAACGGCACTTAATTTTGGACGAAACAGACGTGTTTAGCTAGAACGCGGAGAATCCATTAAGTGGCAATTAATAAAGACTATCTTATTCTAGGTTGCAGAAAAACATTCTAATTTATTTGCACTGTTTACCTTAGCTAATGTCCATTGATGATATAATGCCATTCTCTTACGTGCTTTCATTCTATAATTGATATTGCAGCATAACGGTTATCGTCATTTCTAAACGAAACCATTCTTCTATAATTTATCATGTGTTACAAACAAAGTTTAACAGCTTTCAGATGATAGGTTCCAATCCCATTATCTTCTATGTGTGCAATGTTTAATCTGTTTTGAAATACAGTTTGGGGAAAAAGGGAACATATATGGAAATAATGGGGCGAATTTGTGAACCATAGGGTTTATTGTATCTTGGAGGTTTGAAATACACCAAACCTTTGTTTGAAACAAAAGATACTTTCAATACTTGACATCCAAGGATTATATATAAGTTGTCGTTGGTATAACTATGCATGTACTCTGTACAAAGAAATTAAACACTATTTTGTCAATCATAAAACAGTGAATAAAACGTTAGATTAGACAGAACTTTCTTCATTTGTAATTTTCATACTAAATGCAGTGTGAAAATGTAAACTTAAATTGGTTTATATTTGATTCTTTCCCTGTTTTCATACCAGAAAGTAGTAGAACATTTGATCCAGTAAAGTTAATGCCGGATACAGGTGTTACAAAAGGCTAGAAAAAGTGAAAGGTGGTTTTCTTATAATGAACATCATTGTAGAATGACACACGCGATGAAATGTTAGCATATGGTTTACAGTAAAGCCTGGAGAACACAAAGCTAATTTTCTTACTGTTGAACACGATTGTAAAATGGCACACCTGATGGAATGCTTGCGTAGGATTCAACAGGCTTTGCAGTAAAGCCTAGGGTATGAAAATATAGTTGTTTTACTGTGAGCATCGTTTAGTATTAAACACATGATGACATGTTTACATATTCAGCTGATCAGCCGTTTATATAGTGCAATATTTGTTACACTCTTGCAATCTTACATAAAAATATATATCAGTAATGCCAAAAGCGTTTTATTAAAAAGAAAAAACAAACAAACAAACAAACAAAATATATAGAAATTTCACAGGTGACGGTTCTTACATGAACATAGAGGGAAATAAATTTTTGGTGCAATTTCAAGGAATTGGGGACAACATATAATAATTTATGACGTAAATTAATTGTTAAAATCTCGTTATTCTACTAATCTATTGCGTTCTTGCATGTAGGATGTCAAAGGTATCTGTCTTAAAGTCTTTACGACACGAAATAATGATTCAAGATTATTCGTCTTAAGGCTTTTATGATACAAAATGCCATTATTGTCGCTTCACTTGGTGTTAGATATGGCTCTCATATAGTCCAGAATTTCTACTTTCCAGTGTGAAGTGTGTGAATGTTTTTGTGCTCATTTATAAAACTCCGTCAACGACGTAGGTAATTTTCATGGCAATTTCATTCTTAAACGAGATAATTTTGACATATTGGTTGGCAGTAGAGCTTGAAAATGCTGTTTTAGAGAAATAAATAGTCTCTTAAAATTATCTTGCGTCAGGTATTTTTGCCGTTATGTTTACGTTCCTCTTCAAATGATGAAACGTTTTCGCCAAAAGTCAAAACAATTTCCAAAGAGTTCCTCATACCGGTATTCTAAACAATTAAGATGTGTCTAATCTTAGTGCATCTCTGTTAACGTTCACTTCTGTGTCTAGATGGTGGTATTTGGACAATCATCCAAACGTATTGCACATGTAAATAACACCAATTAAACTTGATGCTAAAACTGATCAGCTTGAAATACACTGTGCAGTACCAGTGAATATGGCGATTAACATATTAGCAGACTTAACAGGTAGAGGTTTTATTACAGAGCCAGGAAATCCAATTATTTCAAATTAACAGCATACAGAACCAGAAAATTAATTAATTATGATACAGACTTGTACATTTGTATTTAAGTCTTCGAGTGAAATTGTACTAAATCATGCCAAGAAGCTACCCTGTTACTGAATAACACAATTTCATAGACAACATTCACTGTTTAGAACACTTAAGAGGGGTTAGATGCTGATGTTATCTAACCCCTACTAAGTGTTCCCAATCACATTTTTTTTTTCTTCACCATGCCAACTTAATTCATAGAATATATACAGGACTGGAACCTGAAAAAAAATGTGATTGTGATTTTCTGCTATTAAAACATGATTATCACTTGACTGCATACAAAAATTCATTCTGTAATATATCACAAGAAAATAAAATTAAAAGATAAATTGTTTTAAAATTTTGTTTGCCTGGGTAGGCTTGTATAGACTAGGGAGATTAACATCTTTACACACACACACACACACACACACACACACACACACACATATAT